>PVYP01006603.1:1314-14192 GCA_002995295.1 Rhizopogon vulgaris
ATCTGTCTATCTCATTACATCATGGTAAGCCGCACATGGGTGTGCCTGTGCTGCGCATATAAATGGGCCCACAATACCTCCATTCCTGCTGAATAGTAGCGTCTATGTCTGTCTCAAAGGGTATCGCACTTATCACAGGTTCTGCTCAGGGAATTGGTCGCGGCATTGCTTTGCGGCTTGCCCGAGATGGCTTTGACATTGCTCTCAATGACGTGCCCAACAAGGGGACCCAGTTGGAATCGGTAGCAACTGAAATCAAAGGTCTAGGGAGACGAGTATGCGTCGTTCCCGCTGACGTGTCCGCCAACGAACAAGTCAAGGAGATGGTACATGGTGCCGTTACCAAACTTGGTGGATTGGATGTTGTAAGTCTTTGTTCTTATCTCACCAGACATATCTACGGAACTCATGTGTGTAGATGGTAGCCAATGCTGGGGTGTTGGTGGGGGTCGACTCACTTGTATCCTGTGCGATCTCGGTTCTTGAAGCTGATTTGTCCGGTTTCTCATGTACTCTGCTAGCGACTGTGGAGTCCTGGGACCATGTATTATCCGTAAACGCTCGTGGAGCATACCTCTGCTATAAGTATGCTGCGATGCAGATGATTGAACAGGGGCGTGGCGGTCGAATCATTGGCGCAAGCTCAGTTGCGGGCAAAATTGGTGAGTCCTATGACTTCGACGAGTACTTTCATGTAAATACCATACAGGCTATCCCAGTCTTTGCTCGTATTCAGCGAGCAAATTCGCAATCCGAGGGCTCACTCAAGTTGCAGGTGACTACTGAGACACTAGCAAGACTGCCTATTGACAGAGACCACTTAACAGCTCTTGAGCTTGGCAAATATGATATCACCGTCAATGCATATGCTCCTGGCTTGATACAGACTCCTATGAGTAAGGATGAAGAAAGTGTTCGATGTGGCAGCTGACCCGGAATTAGCCGAGAATGCGATTGACCAGTCGGGGAACTTGAACCAGACCACCGCGGGATTCTTCGACGAACCCGAGGGGAGGAAGTGGATCGTGTCAGTGAGTACAGTGCCAAAATGTATAAATCCATATTCACATTCGATTAGGTACTTGAGAATGTTCCCATCAAGCATGTCGGACAGCCAGAGGATATAGCTAACACTGTAAGTTTTCTGGTATCGAAGGAAGCTCGCTTCATTACCGGTGAGTCCATACCTTCACCACCGTTCATCTTTGAATACCATTTATCTAGGACAATGTGTGAGTCGAGTTGTATTGTTGCACAAATCTGCTGATATTCTCCCAGATTTCCGTGGATGGGGGAACCTGCATGAGCTAAGAGCTTGTAAACGTATTCCTGCTATTTACAAACGGTATGGTGTTAAAAATGCACTTGTGGAAAAGATACGATCACTTTACCTGAGACTGATGGCGACCTATGAACTAAAGGCAGAGTTTGTGCATTTCTTTTTACATTATTTCTCGCACAGGTGAAGCAGTCCTGATTCTGCCGCGGACGGAGGAATCTTCTTCCCTTACAGAAGTCGGTGTGAGGTAGCATTGCGGATGATCAAGACAGGCTATTGCAATTGGATTGCGCGACCTAATAGACTAAGTACTATGTATCGTACGAGTTCTTCCGAATTGAATAATAAATTCCCGATCGGCGTTAGTGTCGGACCCGGACGACATCGATAAAGATTAGATATAGACTAAACGCAACTGGAAGGCTGAACACCTGCCAACGCCGCAACTTGTTCTCTTCTCCAACATCGTCTTTGAAACTCTTCCACCACCAGCGCCATTCAACATGCCTCGTCAATTCTTCGTCGGCGGAAATTTCAAGATGAATCCCATCTCACGGGGTCAAAAGGAGACTATTATCAGCATCCTTAACTCTGCTGATCTCGACAGCGCGACTGGTTTGTATTCCTCTACGCAGATGACTGCTGGCTCACAAACACCACAACAGAGGTCGTCATCGCGCCCCCGTCGCTCTATCTAATCCCACTCAGAGACATTTTACGGAAGGAAGTACAGGTATCTGCGCAAAACTGCTACTTCAAAGATTCGGGAGCATTTACTGGTGAAATCAGGCGAGTCAACAGTCCAGAACGTATCAAATGGATTAGACGTGAACTTTCATCATCAGTCCTGCGCAACTCTCTGATGCCAAGATCCCATACGTGATTCTCGGTGAGTGCTTAATCGGCTCGATATATAACAATTAACCCATGAAATACATCAGGCCACTCTGAACGCCGGTCCCTTTTCCATGAAACCTCTGAGTTGGTCGCCCAGAAGACCAAGGCTGCTTTAAACTCGGCCCTGAAAGTCATCCTTTGCGTTGGCGAGACCCTTCAGGAGCGTGAAGCTGGGCAGACTGCAGCAGTCGTTCAGAAGCAGCTGCAGGCCGTCGTCGATGTGCTGCAGGAGAGTGACTGGAGGTGCGCACTTGCAGTCGCGTTGTGATGCTTTGATTGAGAATGTTCCAGCAATATTGTGATCGCTTACGAGCCTGTGTGGGCGATTGGCACGGGTAAAGTCGCTACGTCGGCTCAGGCCCAGGAGGCTCATGATGATATCCGCAAGTTCCTCTCTAAAGCAGTGTCTCCTGCTGTAGCAGAGAACACTAGGATTATCTATGGAGGTAGTGTTACCGCTACAAACTGCAAAGAGCTTTGTACGTCCATGATGGAAAACATTAAGAAGGAGAGACTGACTTTTCCTCTTAGCTACGCAGCCTGACGTAGATGGTTTCCTTGTTGGAGGAGCTTCGTTGAAGCCAGAGTTCGTCGATATCATCAATGCGAAGAGGAACTAGAGGGTGTGATGGCTTTCGATGCGTACTATTGCTTTTTGTATATCCTGTTTGTCCGGGCATGACATCACTCAAATGAAGCGGTCTAGTAGACTAGTAGTACCAGACTTGAAAGCAGATATATGTGACTTGAGTGTAGTGCATCACGATGGTGAATGATTAATGACCTGTGCTCGGTGGAAGCGGATACTATGTAATTGGACAATTTCCCACTAGGAGACCGCAGTAGCCCCGGTATGTCGCATACGTAAGTTGACCATCATCTTCTGAGTCTACCGTAGGTCAGGTTGAACAGGTTCTGCTGACTTGGGACAGGCTGGAAAGGTCTGATCATTGAACAAACTTCCTCAAGATGCTTCGCTCACTTCTTGCACCATGGCAAAGTCACGGAGATTCAGATCCAGAGCTTGCACGTACTCCACCTGCAATCGACGCCAGCCCGATCACAACTAGGCTAGATGCCCCAGATTCCAGCGACGGCAGGCAAAGTACGGCACAGGAGTCAATGCGCGCCATGGTAGGGGAACTAAAAGAAACAGAAGCAGTGGTCGCGAAGACAGCAGTGAGCCTCTTGTCGTTCTATGTTATGAGATGCATTGCTCATCGCAACAACTTGCAGCTCCTACAACGCATTGTAATCCTCGTCCGTGAAGTATCCGAGACGAAAGACACGTTTCGCGATTCAGACGGATTTCTGTTGCTAGTTCATGTGCTCTCTACATTGTCAACGACGATCGGACGGGCAGGATCACGGCAGGCGCGTGATGTAGTCGCTTGTATCATGTCAGTGTTCACAGTGGCCTCTGAGACTTTGAAAGGGCATGAGGCCAACCTTCAGTTCTTCGAGGTGCGTTTCTTTCTTCCAAATGCTGTTAACGCCATCGTGACCTCGAGAACCAAGGAGTTTGTTGGTTACTCTTCACTTTCTGACGCTGTTGACGTGTTCGTCTGCAACCCGGTGACAGCAGATGTGACGCTCGGGTGTCTGCTAGCTCTTTCATTTGGCGATTTCTTTCTCGTCGAATTTTTCACCTCACTACGAACAAAATTGCCTCATACCGAGGAGATGCATATTCACTTCATGGAATTCGCACCTTGTCTAACCAATATCAGCCTCCCGGGATCATTTAGGGTTCTTTGGAGCTTCGTTCTGCGAACGAGGAACACAGACCACGCCTTAAGGCTGATCGTCTACAAGCTCCTAGAACACCTCACGCATAGCACGCACAGAAACCTTGCTCTTTTGAGCATGCAGAATATTTTGCCACACCTTTTCGCGTTACTCAAAGTGAGCACCGCTTCAGATGACGATAGGGAGCGCCGTATCCTATCGAAAATTCTCCGCCGCCTCTTCGAAATGGGTGCAAGTACCCAAGACTCGAGAGAGTTGTTGCAGTGCATTGCGAAGCACGACGGGTCCGTGGATATAGACATGTTCGAACTTGTGCGCGCAAGTGCGAAGTCGAGGTGGCCACAGCACTTCTTACTGAATGGTCGTTCTGCGCTGGTAATGTCGTCCACAGACATGAAGGCCCTTCCTGCTCATGGCTTCACATTTATGGTAGGCTATTTGATCTGCACTAGTCCAGATTGCGCTTAAATTATTGACAGGCCTGGATTTGGCTCGAAAGGATGCCCTCGGAATCGCATAAGTTGTTCAGTATGTCTCTTGGGTCCAGTGATGCGGTGGCTCTTTACGTTGATAGCAATGGGTCACTTGCCCTACAAACACGCGCTGTTCAAAGAGTTGAAGTGTTGTCAAAGTCAAAGGTGACGACGTCTCGATGGGCTCACGTCACTCTTGTGCATCATAAACAGAGACCATCTATCTGTATGTGCTTCAAATTGTGCTCTTGTCGTTTGTTAACTGGTCATGATGTAGCTTTGTTTATCGATGGCATTCTAAGTGACACGCTGCGATGGGCATATCCAAAGTTAGATGAAGCTTCGACCGCGACTTTCATGGTAGGAGATGACCTCGCTGCAGTTGACTCTAGTTGGTGTCTCGCTTCTGCCTACATTCTTTCAGTCGCACTTGGTAAGCGTTCACAATCAGCAAATAGGTCAATTCTTAAACACATGTAGATGATGACATGCCAAGGTTTATACACCACCTGGGCCCCCGATATTCCGAGTCATTCCAAGATCAAACTCTCGTCAGGTTTTTGACGTACGAAGCGTCGACTTCGCTCAACATGTATATTGCAACACAAGGCGCAGCGCTATCCGAACGTTCGCAACTCAAGAAAGCTATTCGCGGGGACTCGGTTATCAGTGATTCATCAATTATATTTCGTCTCGTACCTCAGCTGCACGACAAAAACAGCCGAATTGTGACTCGAGGCGATGTACTTACAGCACACTGCCAACCGCTGGACCTTGCCGTGTGGAGGATTGGAGGAGCTGCTCTCTTGCTGCGCTTAGTAGCACTCGCACAAACGCCACATGAACTTTCTCGAGCGCTAAGTGTCTTTTCTGACTGTCTTCGCAACTGTTGGCAAAATTCTGAAGACATGGAAAGGTTGCGTGAGTACAGAATATGCGTGATCGTGATTGTAGTTGATTTTCTTCTAGATGGTTATGATATTCTTGCAAGCATGCTGAAAGCTCGAAGCCATCTCATAAACATGACTAGTTTTGAAACGTTGTTTGAATTCCTCGGACTGAATTTCCGTACCCCAGAGTATGCATGGCCTTCTGTCATAACATCCAAGATACTAACAGTCGTCAAGTGTATCCACTGTTGTCAACACCATTGCATACAAAGCCATTGCACTCGATTTTGAGCTGTGGTCGAAAACAAATGCCGATATCCAACGGGCTTTTCTTGAGCACTTCGCCTTCTTGTTGCGTTCCAGCCGATATAGAAAGTTCAACGTCAAGATGCGATTATCGAAGCTCGGCATCGTGCGCAAGTTGTTATTTGCCATTCAGGCAGACTGGTACCCACAAGAATCTATACCACTTGTTATCAACGCGCTGGTGCTTGTTGCGCAATCGTCGTTTACAGCGGAGGTCATCAAGCCAATTGTCTCTTACATAGCTGCCAGCCTTGCTGAAGGTGAGTTTACATACCCTCTTCATCCAACGACATCGTCTTCATTGTCGCCTATATTATCAACGACCCGTACAGACTCGTTACGATCCACTGGCAGAGATAATGCCGAACAAGTCCTAGAAGCCCTTGTTTCTGTGTTGCGCAATCCTTCGCTGTTCTCTAAGCTTGCTGATACACTTCCGATGCCCCGCATTTGTTTACTGGTGCTTGGTACCCATCCTTCCTCACGTATCGCCTGTCAGGCGCTTGCGATGCTAGGTCTGAGCCTGAATGCATCTTTATCATCTAGTCGGAACTTTGAATTGGCCGGTGGTTGGGGGATCCTCAAGAATGTGTTACCTCGCGTCTGGGATCGCAGCGTGCATGATGCAGCTTTAGACCTTCTGCCTGGGCGCTCGGGGAGCGGGTCAAGCGATGATTCGGGGTCCCCTAAAATGTTGTCCGTCTTTCTCTTTGCATTGTATCAAGGACTGTCAGCTGGAAATAATAATGCTGAACCGGGTGAAGGTGGGCACATCTGTCTGCTGTGATGGTATTCTATTTCATTCTTCGCACAGCTCCTTCAAAAGATGCGATCATCTGGATCCTCGATGACTTGTCCAAACTGCACGAATCGAGCTCATCCTTCCGTCACGTCTTCAGATCCAACAGCACTGCTCAGCTGCTTGTTGATTCTCTCAATGTATTCCCTCCGCAGCCTGCAGAGGCTCTGACTCTGGATGCCAAAATATCCGACAAGCTAATGCACTTCGGGTCACTTGTAGCGATGAGTAAGCACATATCTGTATCTCAAAAACAACAGGTATTTCCCCACTCGTGTCGCGTTTCGGCGCCTCTAAGAGTATATGCGCAGATTCTTGACGTCATTCATCCTGATGATCAAGCAAGAAGACGACCCAATGCCGTCGACACTTCTGGACCAACACTTGCACTTGTTCAAGCAGATTCTGTGCGGAAAACGTCAGCTCGTATGGAAGAATGGCGAAAAACGATTCTTGGTTCGGAGCGCGTGCTCTTCAGGAAAACTCTACTAGACTTGTGCCTAAATATCCATTTCTACGCTTCGTGTGCACTTACTATTGATACAGGCAGGAAAAGCGACGTAGAACTGCAAGTTTTGAAGGGAGCATTTCTGCAGCAACAACCGAGCGTGATATTTGGCCGCATACAGCCCCCAAATGCATGTGGAAATTGGACGAGACTGAGGGACCGCACAGAGTCAGGTCAGCGTGATTTTTATTGACTGATGCAAATTAATGACATCAAGCAGGAACAAAATGGAGAGCCAGTTGGAGTTGCTTGTACAGGACTCGAGATCTACTGACAATGGAGATGCTTTATCAGCTCTCAACTCAGATGCATCGTCGGTGTCACAATCAGAGCTCGCTTCCTCGAATACTGTGTCTGCTGTATCCTGGGCAGATGATGATGGTTCTTTGTTACTTTACTCGGCATCTTATCAATACTGACTAAAATATCTTCAGGTAATCAGCTCACCGAAGAGATTATTGAGGACAAGCTCAGGAGAGTGAGGCATCAACTCGAGCCTGGAGACGTTATTGAGGCTGTGAGCACCGTCTGCCGAATCGCCGGCGTTGATTCTTTTCGTAAGTGGGCCATACTGCTGTCATGCTTAATGGCTGTACTCACCGATTTGTAGCTGGCTTGCTGATCTTTGGGCGCACACACGTGTACATGTTGGAGGGCCTCGTAGAGAATGGTGAGGGTGAGGTCATCGACGCAAGTAGTGTGCCAGAAGGAATGTTTCTTATATCCGGAAGTACGGTGGACATTCGGAACCCGCAACGGGCTCAGCGATGGTTGGTGTTTTTATGTTCTAATTATGCGGCACTAAATCTTTCCGTGACATAGGTCACTGGATCAAGTGTCGGGGTTCTCTGACAGGATGTTCCTTTTCCAGGACGTAGGGTAAGCCACACCACCCACCACTTGGCGTTTGTCGCTTTACTTACCGGGTCAGGTTGGAGATCTTCTTCAAAGATAGCCGCACGTTACTGGTCATTTTCCTTGATAAATCACGCCGCCAAGTAGCTTCCAAAATGCTCTCATCCACCGCTTTAAACATGACGACGCCAGAGCCTAGTAGCATGCATGGGTCTATTATGAGCAGGTCGCTCCTGTCAAGTCGATCATCCGCCAGTGCAGTGGAGAAAGAACTCCAATTAGCACTCCATCAGTGGCAGAATAGAGAGCTAAGCAATGTGTGTGATATTCACATTTCTTATGCCGACACTCACTCTAGGGTAGTTTGGTTATTTGAGTGTTCTCAATCAGCTTTCTGGACGTACTCCAAACGATGCGACTCAATATCCCGTTTTCCGTCAGTAATTTTGACTCTTTTTTCACAAGGAAGCTCACGGTCGTTTTCAGCTTGGGTTCTCAATGACTATGTTTCCGAGGTGTTGGATCTTTCATCCCCTGATGTGTTTAGAGTGTGCGTTCGCGTTAATATTGAGTTCGTAAACTCCAAGTTGACGCAATGATTTAGCCTCACGCAGCCCATGGGAGCTTTGACAGCCGAACGTCGTGAGAACGCAGAATGTCGCTACACTAACTTGGCCAGTGTTGACGAAAAGCCATTCCACTACGGAACACACTTCAGCTCGTAAGTATTTCTCATTTACTCATACAGCCTCACTTAACACCAGGTGTAGGTCGATGATCGTTTGCCACTTCAATATTCGCATGCAACCGTTTACCAACATGTTCAAGACGTTGCAGGTATGTTGTTTTCTGGTCTGGGACAACAGTCACTTATTCTCCAGGGAGGAGACTGGGATATACCCGACAGGCTTTTCAGGTCAGTATTCAGCTTCTTCCAGGATGCAGGGAAATGTGTAATGGTCTTTTATTCAGCGATATCGGGAGAGCATACTGCTCAGCATCGCAGGACGTTAGAGGAGATGTGCGTGAATTGATACCTGAGTTCTTCGTTTGTCCGGAGTAAGTCCTCCCATTACCTAGTGCCCTCCGATTTGACAATGGTTGCCGGCTCCAGATTCCTGGAGAACTCGTCAAACCTCGACTTTGGCATCTCTTCAGTGACCAGAGAAAGGATCGACAATGTTAAACTACCTCCGTGGGCAAAAGGAGACCCGCTCTTGTTCATCACAATGCATCGACGTGTAAGTTTCACAATCAAATATCATTATTTGTTTTGATGACCTCCTTTCCGTGTGTAAATAGGCGCTTGAAAGCCGCTACGTCAGTGAGAATCTTCCTGCTTGGATAGACCTTATCTGGGGATGCAAACAACGAGATGTGGATTCTGTGAACGTTTTTCATCCTCTCAGTTATGAAGGCGCCATTGGTATGGTTTCTCTTTCGGATTCACTGTTCATTCATGGGCATGTATAGATCTGGACAATATTACCAATGACCTTGAGCGTCAGGCTACTGTCGGAATCATCCACAACTGTGCGTTGACATCTGCTCCAGTTATCTGAAATAGACTCACATAGTAACATTTACAGTCGGGCAGACCCCCAAGAAGCTTTTCACCTCGCCACATCCACCACGAAACCTAGAGGGGCTCCTGAGTCTCCCTGTTACCACAGCCCGTGGTGTCCCTGAGGATGCCCTTGCCTTGACAAGAGATCAGAAACCTTCTAAGGGCAAGTATTCTAATTGTCTTCCACTTCGATGCAGAGTCTTAGCTGTTCAAACGCAGTCGTGCTAGATTGTGCTGTTTCGAATATTTCCATTGACCACTCTGATGGAAAAGACGGCGGTGTGCGTCCGTTGCCTTCGGGGGTAGCTGACCTTCCTTCGCCTGGTCATGAACAAGTCGAATGGAATCAAGATGTGGATGATGGTTCACTACGGTTGGTAAACCATGGCAAAGTACTCAATGCATCAGTTAACGAGGATGAAACTAATGTAGTCCTCACAGGTTACGCAAACCATTGAGCATGTAACACCCACTTGCGCTGCTTTTGCGGACCCGGACACTCTAGTAACTGGTTCTGGTGATAATATTGTGCGTGTTTGGCGCGTCAACTGCGGTCAAGCGGCGCCTTTAGGTCTTGTGGGATCTTCGACACTGTACCGCAGACATGCGTCTTCAACGTTGTCCATGACACACCTTCTCAGAGGACACAGTCAACGCGTGACATGCATCACAACGTCGCGCGCCTGGTCTGCCATTGTGAGTGGCAGCGAGGACGGGAGTGCTATCATCTGGGACTTGAACAGAGGGTCTTACCGGCACACAATTTGGCACGGTGATGAAACCTCAAGACCAGAAGTGTATATTACTGCCATCAACGAGTCCACGGTGTGTGCGCTCAACGTCATCCTAATCCAACTGACAAACTCTCCTTCGTAGGGATATATCGCTACCTGCTCCGCTTCCCATTTAATGCTGCACACACTCAATGCGAGACAAATCGCTAGACTCGACACCGTGGGAGCACCAATTACATCTCTCACCTTCCATGAACGTGAATACTCACATTTGGGCATCCTTGCCACGGGTCACAGTGATGGCTCCATCACACTATGGACGTGGAATGCAGATGGTACTCCAGCCGGAATGCAAGCGCAATGGGAGTTTGTTGAAGTTCGAAGGATGGAGTCTGGGAAAGGAGCATCTGATGTTACTTTGGGATCTGTTACTGCGCTCAAGTTCATTGGGTATGCGGACAATTCATGCGTCAAGAGAGCATACTGACGGAGGTTTCATAGTGAACGCATTTGCGCCGGTTACGCTTCTGGACTCACCTATATGTGGAACATTCCTAGTTAATGACAAGTATATGACCGTCCCTTCAATACTGAACCAGAGGTAATAAGTTTAGGATCAGCGTACTGGCGAGTTGAGCCCTCAGGGGACGAATGTCTATAACTAGACTTCGAGTGGTAGCTGGCGGTTGAAGCAGCTCATGAGGTCATAGGACAGGGTCCCAGCGATTCTATCATGTCAGTGGTTATAAAGGCGTGGCTCATGACATCTAGCTACCCATGCTGCACGAAGGGAATGGAACGTCACATGCACAACATCCGCAGTTCCGAACAACGAGACTCCACATACTTTCTTCACTGGTTCTGCTCAGTGAATTGGTTTACAACGCCAGCGTTCTTGTCGAAGTAGGAGCTGGGATACTGTAAACTACGGACGTCCTGTGCCCTACGCTTCAAGCCCCTAACATTTGTGTACATGAAGAACGAGAGTCGTCAAACAGGTCCTCCAAGGCAGAATGTATGTGACGGACAGCGCTCAATGTAGGGCTCGTATGATTCATTTACGATGAAATAGGATCCCCTGTGGAACTTCCCCATCTCATGCTCCTCCAGAAGCAATGCCTTATAGCGATATGGATTCACGTGGCGACCGAAGGAAACGGACGTGTACTGCACCAGAAAGCCTATGAAGACGATAAAAGCGCGATGTTTTGGCTGATAGGTTTCTTCACCACCAAGTTGTATCCTCCATATGGCGCCGTCTGCTGCAATGACCTGCAGTTGTCCAGCGACATCGAGTGGGAACTTGTTGTCGTACAAGGTAGGATCATTCTTCCGTTGACCTGTTGGGACCAACAGTGCAGCAGGGCTGGAAAAAGTGAAGTTTCCGGCATCATCCATCGTCCCTCTTGGAACACCATCCAACCATCCCTCTCCAACCCATGGCATCAACTCCACAACAGGACGGTCCCCCTCTTTGGTTAACAACGTTGCTTGGCCTGCCACAGACACGTGCGGAAACTCTGGGAACGCAGAGAGCCCTTTTGCCGGAGGAAGACTAATGGAAGGAGCGAGCCAATTTGCTCTTCCTCCCTTCCGTAATATCTCTTTGGCAAGGGCGATAGTTGCACCTCGTCTGTCTCCTTTCCCGAAGGAACGGGGATCGAGCGTTACTCCGAACAAGCCCATGATACTAAGCACCGTATCGACAGGGAATGATGATGTACGCATGAGCGAGCATCGCCATACTGCTTGTGCACCCGCCTCCGAGTCTATCCCCCCTCCATCCAAAGCAGCCAGAAGTGCACTCACGTGGGGATCCCTTCCGCGACCAAGGAGTTTGAATGAAAAGGACCGAAATTTTTTCCGCTCTGTTGTAAGCTCGTAGAGGTTCCCGATGCTGACTTCAAGGGCATGTTTAAGGGAACATATGGCCGACTGGCCTTGGATGACTTCGGTATACGCGAAACCCGCGCTAACGCTTGATATGGACAGCGGCTTCCCATATTTCCAAGCATACAAAACCATTACATTCGATTGTGCCATGATTTCTTGGAGGGTCCACGAACGGTGCATCCAACTCGTGTCTTCATCGAACTCTGCGAGTCTGCGCAGTCCGCCAGGTAGGACGACGCACAATGCACAAGACTTGTAGATATTGAACATTTGGCGGATCTGCCAAGCCTTGTCATCACTGTTATTCTGCAGGATGCAGAGTCTGTCAAGCCAAATGTAGTCCGATTCTTTCTGGATAGCAACAGTACACGCGTGCTTGAGGACATCGATGCTGATCGGATCACCATCTTCGGCACCCTTGACAGTGAATGCGCCGTATTCAGTATCGTTGGCGTGGCTGGGGTCAACACCTAAGCCCTTCCAGACGTACGATATGGCTGTGTATGGAACGGATGGGAAATCGGGGAACTCGTGGATTGCGAGGACGCCATCATTTAGAAATTGTCCGCAGTCGAGAAGCCGAATTCTGCGGGAGGTAGCAAATGAGGCGACGTCTAGAATGGTATCTGTGAGTGAACGGAATGGTATAGAATATATCACGGTTGACTTGGACATGGCAGATGGAGAGTGGCTGGATAATATTTTCGATCGATCTAGTATATAGTACCGATATCGATGGAGACGGTTGATTCACGGGGTACAGCCTGAGCGCTTACATAAAGTCTGATCGGTGGGTCAAAAAACCATACGGTGAGGCCAAGATTGCCCAACTCCATTCGTTGTCGCAGGCGCCCCAAACCACGATATACATCACCGGCCTTCCTCGTGCCAAATTCCAAGGCACGGCCCGTTAGACCCGTAACTGGTC
>PVYP01006613.1:1652-40182 GCA_002995295.1 Rhizopogon vulgaris
TGAGAACAGGTTTGAGCTTCTTTAGCCAATCAGATGCCTGAGCGACCTCCTCAGCATTGCTACTCGCAACACGCTCCAGGTAATCCTTGGCAAGCAGTAAATCACCCCCTGGAACAACCATGTGGTGGCGAGCGACGTATATACTTGACTTAGCGTAGTCTTGGACAGGTCGCTCTACGGGACTGAGATGACCTTGGCGAAAAAAATTGGGTGATAAATACGGACCTTCGATCCGACAGATTTCTACTACCCGTCGGTGGTAGGCCGCGGCCTCCGTTGGCTCATCCAATTCCTCATGCAATTTGGCTAGCTTCGAGTGGATGGTGATCTCACGAGGGTCAGCACCAAGTAAAGCGCGCTTCAAACATTCGACGGCCTCTTTGAGCCTTTGCATTACGGCTTCATCGAGGGCTTTTGTTTCAAGGAAAGGATCGAACGCACCTGCCAATCTCCTCGTAACAAGCGCCTTGGGCTTGCCACAGACGGACATCATACGGCCTTGATAAAATATTAATTTTTTGAGTGCATGGGGCAGTCTCAAAAACCAACCTGAGAGCAGTCGCATGCTGATAGTAATAAAGCGCATACCGGTGCATGCTTAGCAATTCATAAGCTTGACCAAGACCGTACCACGCCCTGTAGTCTTTCCGGTTCACGTCTCGAAGACAGACGGTAATCAATACTCGGTAGTTCAACATTTCGAGCGCCGTCCAGGCTACTCACCAACGGCTCGACGATAGGCTTCAATGGCCGCGTGTGAGTTTTTCATCTCGACGTACTCGTGGCCCATCAATGTCCACGCAGACAGGTAGGTCCGATCGAGTTCGGTCGCCCGTCTAAAATATTTGACCGCTTTCTCGTGTTCTGCACGAAGAGAGTAATGATTCCCTGCGTTACAAATATTAACATACTTAAACGCTTGTAGCTTCATGACATGACTGACCGACCAAGCAACACACTTCCGGCCGATCTTTGTCAAGTTCAAGAAATTCATGAGCCAGCCTAGAAAGCTTCAGCCGATTGTCGGTAACATAGAGTATGTTGGAGTAGACGTCAATATCGTCGATACGGTAAGGAGCAACTGCCAGAATCTTTTCAAATTGTTTCTCAGCCTGTCCAAAGTCTTTCATCATAATCGCAAAAAGAACTAATCTGGAGGTAAGAGACCGACCATGTAAATGGTACAAGGCAGAAGCCCGTAGACTCATAACCCAAACACTGTCGCGGAAACAGTCATCCCCAAGAAGACGGTCGCACATGGCCAGCTCGTTTTCTGACGGACTATGGAGCTCATTCATGGTTCGAATTTGGAACATTAGAATGAGGGGATGTGTTGCAGGAAGGGGTAGCAGCGGAAGAAGTGCTGACAACTAGTAGTCATTAAAAAGGGAACGCTGTGACACACTCTCGACCAACCTCGTCACCATCACCAACACAGCTGCACAAGAGGGTCCATACCGACCAGTTCCACTGGTAGCCACTGATGGATCGTATGATACTTTCAATTGCTTCGTCTCTACGGTTGAGCCGCGATAAGAACAAAGCTTTCCTAGAAAAGCGGAACCAAACTTGTATAGAGATGGCACGAGGAGCCGTGATGGTCGCGAACTTACAGAAAAAGAAGCCAAGGATCCGTGGCATTCTTAACCATGTCCAGGAGAGTTGTAAGCAGACGATTTATGGGGACGGGAGGTTGACCGCGAGTATCTAGTAAAAATGCTTTCGAAATGTAATTGAGAGCACTATGGATATAAACCTACTATTTTGCTTGTACCAGTCTCGCTGCGATTTCCGTTCTGCAGCCTTGATAAATATGTCAGCGTTGCTGGAGGTTGTGTGACCTGTACGACAAACCAAGAAGCAACTATAAACGTAGAGAAATCGTGCTTTGGCACTCTTGCAATCCTTTACGGTGAATTCAACTCTTGTAAACTCTTTCGCTGCCATGAAAGCTTGAGCGGCCAATAAGGCAGCTTCATCTTGTGCTTCCAACTCAGTTTCTTGAGCACAGACATCAAGGGAATGTGGCTGGATTGCAGGAGTGACAGGAATTGTCAAGGCAACGGTTGGTGGAGGGGACGGATCTACAAAGGACGAAGATGGTCTAGGAGACCGAGAGCGGGCGGGAGTAGATGTCGAAAAAGTTACAAATGGTTCAGAAATCAGTGTATCACGTTTGTTTGAAGGGATGGCATAATAGAGTTCAGAAGACCTAAGGAATTCGTGAAAAATCAGGCAGTAGTAATTGTTGTGATAAAAAGAATTACCATTTAGATGAAACTGATAGCCCTCTTTCTGCGCAATGTTGGATAGATTTACGCAAGTCAATGATAAGTCTGACATCCATGAGAGGTAGTGGAAATGCCATGATGCCGCCGGTAGTGATGAATGAACGACCCGAACCGAAATATCCTCACCGAAAACAGCCGAGGATATGCGATAATCGACGAAGTTCGAGAAAAATCTGAAAGAAAAAGCCAAGAACAAACTCAAAAGCGAATTGGAGAGATGAAATAACTTGAATGATTTCTGGAATGCGAAGGCATACGTATGTACAATGCGGCGTATCATCATCACACGGCTTCCGGAGTTAAGTCGTTGAAGTAGGGCAGGCTAGCGCGTCATTCTTGACAAAATTCTAATCGATACCTATTCCTAGTGCACAATATTACAGTAATGTCCTGGTCACCAATTCTCTTGGCTTTCCTCTTGTTGTTCTTCCTCAGGTTATTTTTTGTTGTACTTTCTTCTAGAAGACGTCGCCTTGCGCCCTTACCTCAAGACACCTGCAGCATCGCTATTTTTCTTGGTTCAGGTGAATTCGGGTCTATCTGTTGTTTTTTTCGCTACCCCAGGACACCTGTCGATCTTTAGGCGGGCATACCAATGAAGCATTGAAATTGGCTTCTTCACTTGATTTTAATCGTTACACTCCACGGACTTATGTCGTCAGTGAAGGCGATGCTTTCAGCGCACAGAAGGCTCTCGCGTTGGAGCACATCAAGTCCTCCGATGCGGTTACCTCTAATGTGAGAGACCCTTCCAGGTGTTTGTCTATTCCCCAAGTCTGACACTCGTTTCAAATAGCATCATTTCATCGAACCGCAGTACAAGCTCTTGACTATTCCCCGCGCGCGTCGTGTCCATCAGTCACTGCTTACCACACCGCCAGATGCCGTTAAATCACTACTAGCTTGTATGAATCTCATCTCGGTTTACCCATTATTTATCAAAGGAGCTTTTCGGCGACCATTCGCGGATCTTCTGATCCTCAATGGCCCCGGGACATGTGTTATTTTATACGCAGCAGTCCTTCTTAATAGGGTAAGTTCTAGATCTCATCATTCGAGGCATCACTCGCATCATTCTGATTTCTTATGCAACACCGTTTCAAATCAGCTTATCGGATTACCTGGCCCACGAGTGATGTACATCGAGTCCTTCGCCCGTGTCAGGTCTCTCTCACTTTCTGGAAAATTGCTCTATCATTTTGTTGATCGGTGGGTTTGCCGTTTCATCTACAGGGAAGTTGGCTCTTAGCCCTTATCTGCTTTCTAGTTTTGTGGTTCAGTGGCCAGATCTTGTGCAGCCTGGGGGTCGTGAAGTCTACCGTGGATGTCTTGTATGATTTTCACACATAGCTCAGCAATTACCGACTTTCGGCATATGTACTTACGAACATTCAGCAATCATAAACATGTTTGTTCCTCAATGTTCGCCATTCTGCTGTTCTCACAGTCTAAGCCCATTGCGGATATTTCAGCAGAATGTTCTGTGCTGCCGCTGATTTTACGTCGTGTACAGCTTTAGCGTCCTCGACGACATGCTCAAAGAATAATAATTAATTTGTCGCTTCCCAACTCGGTGCTTGACAGCGTCGATGACACGCATCATTCATTTATCTATCGCTTAACTTTCTAAGGACTCGGTTCGTGATCTTCGAGGCGTTTCTGTGAGAACTCCTGGGCACGCGATACACTAGAGATTCAACATCATATATGCACGGGGTGAACAAATAAGCTACGCCAAGCCCACGTTCAACGGGATTGTTCATGGTGGAAAATTTTGACTACTTCCTTGTCCAACGATCTTCCCCGTTACTTCCGCCTCTCCGTGAGGGGCTGGCGCTCCTACCGCGGCCGCCTTCCCTTCTGCCCGGTTCCCACCCTCCTCCACCGCCTTCGTTCTTGGCAGGATGGAGTCTCCTCTCTAGTCTTTGTCCTGCGCGGAGGGATGAAACTAGTTCTTTTGAGGCGAGGCGAAGATGCATGAAGTTGCAAAAGCCACCGCGGTTGCATTCACCATTCTCATTCTGGCGACAACAGGCTTCTCGGAAGTCGGTAACAGGAGAGAGTTCCGCATACAGCGGACGTCCTGATAATGAAAGTTAGGCGGATACCCGGATCAGAAAGCCAAGACGACCCACCTGCGTACCACCGATCATTCAAATTATCAACAGCTGCCTGCGCCTCGGTCTCCCACTCATACCGAGCGTAAACATTACCAATTAAATGGTCACCGACATTGTCGCAGACCTAATGGAGTTGAAGTGCCACGGAATATCAGATCCAGGATAGTTGCTTACATGTAATTCCAGTAAATGACCGAACTTTGCTAATTCACAATACAAGTCTTCGTACACGGCGTCAAATCCTTCTTGTAGCTCAGCCTCAGTGAGCTTGCAAACAGGGTCATGAGCCGGATTGTGGTACACATTCGGAAGTAAGATCGTTTGTGAAAATGGTGGCCTTATGTGCTTTCTTGAGCACCTGTCGCCATGTCTACAGGCACCAATCTAACCATTGATTGTCAACAGCACGACTTTTGGCCAAAGGAAAACTGCACACACCTTGTAGTAGAAAGAACAATTTACACGATCTTGTTCTGTTCCGAAGATGTTTGCCTGGTGAATCGCATTAGAAAAGATGATTGACTACAATATATTGTTGTCTCTCACCAAATGAGATGCCATGTTCGATGAAACGATTCCAGAGTGAGAACAAGTGCTAGTTTGTTGACAGGAAATTTCACCGACGAGTGCGACGACTAGAGAGATCGCGGAGTCCCAAAACTTCCTGGATGAGTAAGCACCATTAGATTTAGTAAGTATGTTCTCGAGGCCCGTTTCAGCCACAATCAAACAACAACTATTTATTAACAGAAACACCTGCACCGTGACGGTTTTTTTTAATTACTTTTGTGCTCAATGTGGCCATAGTATGTATGTTGATCGTGCGTAGCCCGACTTGAAGGGTTCATTAAAGCATGCGACCAGTGCTCACATCATAAACACAACCGTATCAGTATTTGTTTTCATGATGGAGTCCCTCCGGACTTCTGGGTGATTTTGCGGCTCAAGAATTCGTTTCTCTCTCACAAGTGCGGCACCGAGCGGTGCATATCACTGTCAGCTTCGGCAATTTTTGTTCACGAAACACACCAGAAGGTAATAAGAATAGCCATTTGACCTCAGTTGACACTTGACACTTGTTTCCAGGATTATTTCTGATTAGAACATATGCTCCCTGAGCCTGGGGCACCTACTGAGGTTCGAAATTAAAGGAGGCTTCTGACTTCTTGCACAATGTCTGACTGATGGAATGCCCTTGGAGAGAGCTGGAGAACTCCAAGTGGTCCCGTGCCCAATGAAGACATTCTGATATCAGAAGAATTCCATTCACGGATCCGTGTCCTCAAGAAAATTGGCATATGGACATTCTCCCGTCTTCCGCGTGCAAGCTCGTAGCCGTTCTCTATGAATGCCGAGGACATGTTCGTTTCTCTTGGCGGCGGCTCGTTTACATAGACGTTTCTCCTCCGAAAGTGGCAACTCCGGGAGGGCCCGGTTCATGATTGATTGGTATGTGGGAGACCTATGTTGTCGAGTCAATAAGCAAATCAATACTCTAGAGACACTTGCCTTTTTAGAGTAACGTCAAAAGTTGACATTAAAAGCGGCGTTCCTATCTATATTACTTATCAAGAGGTCGATAATAGAACGTATGAGATTATTGGTGGGGAGGGACCCAATCAAACGAAACTTGTAAGAGCACTTGTGCAACAAGCATGAATACCAGCGCATTTCCTCCCAAACAGCGTTTGATGAGCTCAGCAGACGGTGGAGGTGCATGTAATGGCGGAGATTAGATTGATCGCCAGCATATTGTGCAATGCCCTCTACGAGAAAGAAAATAAAACCGTCACAAGTACATATGAAGAGGTTCATAATTCTATCCACGGATAATGCAAGGATGCCTAATGATGTAACCACAAACTGAAAACCGCAACGAAAGGAACTCCATCGGGTCAGCCACGTCTTGAAGGCTCCCATGACATGAAAGAGTCTTCACAAGGAGAAGATGAATCTGACACGGAGGACATAACGTCCCAGGTCCGGATTCCTTGAAGAGACTGTGGAGAGACTGTCGATGCAGACCCAGAGCGACGCGACGCTACACCAAAATTCGATGATTGTGGAATAAACTTATGGGAGGGCGGACGTGGTTGAGGAGATATTTGACTGATATCGTTAGGTGGGGTAGTAATATTGCCTAGTGTCGTCCTGTCGAATGATGTCAAGTTGACGTGAAAACTAATTGTAGGAAAACTCACGTCGCAAGAGCATCCAATTCCATAACTTGTTGGTTGAGGGTACAGTTAGATCCAAGACTGTGGTAAGCCGACCGGCTGAGGATGTCCGCAGCTTTACGCAAACGGAGCGAAAGCTCAAGTATTACGTTGTAGCTCGACCCTTCAGTCAAGCATCCACAATGACCGTCTGAGGAAGTATGGTAACGGTGTTTAGATATACAGGTATTGTCGAGATGGTCAGTGATAGTGTCGCCTCCAAGTGCGTTTTGTCCAAGGCTATCTCCACACCCTATCAAACCAGGATAGGACATGAAGATGGAAGCCAAGTCAAATTCTCCCGTGAGTGGTTGCTCCCCCACAATGAGAGCCTGAGTTCGCGTGTACTCATCTGTCGGCGTCATTAAGGAAGGAGAAGGCGTGCTGATGGGAGATGATACCCCACTGAAGTAAGGTGAGTATGGCGCTGAGTTTGTCAAGTCCGCAGGCGGTTGGGTAAAAATTGGGGTAGGATGTGTGTGGGGGGAAGTAACCTGAGGGGTCGGGTGTGAGTCGTCCCCATGACCTGAACTAGAACTGGCTGAGCGAGGTGAAGAGGTGCCAGATGAAGAGCTGCTGTTTGGCTCGTTCTCATGTTCAGTATGTTGCTGATCAGCAACCGGGCGAGACTGAGAGCGGGCATGCCACTTCTCAAACTCTACTTCTGGGGTCGAACCCGCTTGAACCCAGCGAGGATGAGGCTTGTTCTTCAACTGTTATGCATATTTGAGTTCATGTTTCCTGCAGCTCGATCGAACAAACCTCGCGTATCACTCCCTCCAACTCGGCAACTCGCTTACGAAGACGCGAACTCTCGTCCTGAACTTCGGTTCGTTGGGAAGGATCATCCACTTCGTATACACAAAGGCCTGTCTATTGGACGCTCACATTAGAAAATAGTACCAAATGCTTTCTGTCAGGGCACTTACCAGACCTAGTTGCGTGCAGCGTCCACAGGGACGCTTCCGGTCACACTGTCGTATAATGTAGTCTAAGAAGTGCTTCCACGACGAAGCAAGCTTCTACGTACCATTCTCTTGGATGTGTGGCAGTTCAGGCATGACTGGGTGGTACGGTTGCGGCGACGCTTGCGATGGTCTCCCTCAGGAGTAGGGTTAGAGGCATTAGCCTCTGATGCGGTCCGCTTTTTGCGGATGACGGTCTTTAGTTCTGCTGTGGACATGTTGGCTTGGGGATTCTAGCTCCAGGAAAATGATGATATGGGGAGTATTTGTAGTTGGCCTCATTACCGCATTTCCTTGGCATTCCAAAAGAGCCCAAAGTTAACGCAAATCGTAATAGAAACCGGCACAGATACGGGGCGCCTGAAGAAGCTCAATCAAACAAGGCCTGTCTTAGTCAGGGAAAAGAGACGAGGGGAAAGGAATCGGCGCCGAGTTAATCTTCCCATCCTTGGAAAGATCAGAATGCGAACCACAAAAGGACGTGAGAGCGGCAAGAATGATTGCATGAGTGGTGAATAATACGTTGTCTATCGTAACGTTAACTCACTCGTTGCTGTTTTGAGAAAATCATTTGGAGCAGGGAGAAAGGCCTAAGTCCGCTCTCCAAGGACCTGACCTACGGATCTATCAGTGGCATGCCAAGCCAATAACACAGTACCTTTTTTCGTATGTGGTTCCGCCGGTAAGATCTGTCAAATACCCAATCTTGTTGACTTACTTTCTTCGACGGTGTGACAGTTCTTTACACACGCGCCAGTAAGCCGTAAATCCTCGTATCATGCCATCAGCTGAACAGCCTTGCTCCGCGTGCTCCAAGGCGGTCGATTTCTAAAATGTTTAAACCGGGCCGTTCTAACTTACCCTTCATGGCGCTATAGCCCGTCACCTTCTTTGGCGCAGCCTTGTCCGGTATATATGTAAGGAGGACCGCGTCGGTACCAGCACTTGGCAATGGACATCAAGGCGCATTGTCCCCAGTTCCTGAGCCCGTCCACACCGGAACAATCGTAAAGAGACTTAGTATATATGTGACTAGCTGGCGTTTGAATAAATTGGGTGGCTTAAATTGCACCGGGCATTATTCAAGTTCCCGCTTCATCAACTTCAGGTAGGCTTGTCTTCCTAAGGTGGCTCGTATGTTATCTCTCTTTGAGGCCCCTTGCAATCATATGCCTATGATTCATTTACTGCCCCGAAATAAAATCAGGCCGCCTAACGATACCCGTGGCACGCGACGGTACGACCCGTCACAAGAGCCCTCCTAGTTGCCTAACAATAAGCCACTAAATCATGTCAGATGTGTTTGGATGATCGTTTTGTCTCAGCCAATGTATCATCCTCACAAGCCTTGCCGAAGTATGATCATTGATGAATAGGTCAAAATATTCTCCGATCATCGGTTTAACTCCAATGAGACCAATAAACCCAGGTTATCATAAGATATTTTGGTGGGAATGGTTCTAATCGTGGGGCCCATTGTACTACATCGGAAAAAGCTTGAAAGCCTTGATTTGACAGCGCTACGATGTAACTTTTCTGTAATTCGCCAACCAATAGCAAAAGGTACCTGAGTACTGCGCTCCTGCGTGCCTTATGACCGTTCAAACGTTCGTGTCTAAAAAAAAGTACCCTTATTAGCACTCCCTGGTATACGCCAACCACTCTCGATCACCCAACAATCAACGACTCGCACTAAGTACACGTGCAGATCTTTGCAGATCACGTGTTAAAGTTGTAACGATGCGGGCAACATCGTCATGCGAAGTACCATTTTTGGTATCACGTGAGCAGGACCATTTTTTGATGTCACATGACTATTTTACTGTTCATGGAAGGTGACCTGCCTTTTTCGCTTATCAACCCCTTCGCAAGGTGCCTCCGATTTCCTAAAATGTGGTCAAACAACCCCTTCGGCTCGCCGACCCCTTCGCATGACCATATTTTCATTATGCGAATGGACCATCGTGCGATGTCGCATGACTTGCCTTTTTCGCACCATCAACCCCTTCGCAGGTGTCTCCGCGATTTCCCAAACAACCCCGAATTCGGACCCTATGTCTATATTTTCGCGAATGGCGTCTCGGGGCGGAGGCTATTTTGTTTGACGTTAAACACTATTAGAGAATAGTGGGATACTATATATGCACACACGCGACAACCTGCGACAATTCACATTTTGACCATGATAACGGCAATCCGACTCATCGAGTACCTTACTATTTTCGTTTCGACTACTGTATCTAATGAAACTAGTATCGATATTATTCTGAATCGATATGATACGCTACGTCCTCGTCCAATTCGCCAGAAGCATACCCCGCTCTGTAGTCTCTTAAGGATCGTCCATCCCAGTTGTCCTGCTAATGCTTTCTTCTACATATGTAGATTACGAAGTCCGCGGATGCTGCGTCACTTAGGCCTGATATCAGATCGTTCTGATCCGAATTAAGGATGCTTTGGTGCGCCAGGCATGCTGGCGGGAATCTCCGCTGATCAATTGGAAGGAATAAATAATCAATATTAATGTTACGGCATATTCGCATACCGGTACACAGAGGAATGGACGCGAAAAACATCACGAACCTCGGACCATGTTGAGCTGGTGGTGGGGGAAGACATGCGCAAGTCAGTAAAAGTCATAATAAGTAGTCGATGCTTACTATGACGTCATGTTTTCGATGCAGGCTGTAGAAATGAAACTCACTACCAGGTGGGTACGAGCAGCACCCGTTTCATGCTGCATGTTAAAACGGTATCGACGCACTTGACGAGAAATAAAAATATGTCGGTTTTCGATTTAAAAATAAAGCGCAAATTTGGATGTTTCTAGTGACACGTTTACTGCGATAGCCTAGCTCTTGTTCGACTCGGAATGCAGACATTGCCAACAAGTTTCTAGTATCGCAACTCTGGTCTGCCAAGTATCCACCCTCAAAATTGCATTACCGCCCTCTCCTGCATGCAGCCAGCAATAGCAAAATTTGTGGAACAATGGTCGCATCGCTAATACCATCTCGCTGCAAGTTTGCGTTCGCTCATTGTATTATCGCCAGAAATGTCTCGGACTTAATTCAGCTGCCTCCCTGTCAATTGCTCACTATGAAACACTCACGAGTACATGATGGAAACCATGCGAATGTTTCACATCGCCACCAGAAGGCTACACAAGCGCTGCTCGCGGCCACCGTGACCGATTACTACCCCACGTACAATCGTCCACAGTTCGAACGTTTGTGGCCCGTGCCGTGGGGGCTGTCTTCGCATGTTTGGTGTCTCTCGCGTACCTATCTGCTCTTGTAACGAGTCACTTCCTACTTCACTACAGGGTATCTCTGCCCATCTTAACAGCCGCCAGCGTGTAAGTATCATGATGGAAGATTGCTAACCGTTCAGAGTCAGACCGGATTCTGAAGGTCGTCGAGCACATTTTTAAGCTTGTCCTCGTATGGTATCTGCATAGTTGTGACCCACCCAGGAAAACAATACACTCGTTTTCAATTGACCTGCTTTTTTTTTGCAAAGCTTGGCAGATTTTAACGTTTTAAACTCCGCGGCAGCGATCATTGTCAATAATCTACTTGCTAACTTCAAGGAAGGTTTCCAGGATCCAGTGCTTACTTTTTTTGTACAACATCTCTGGCTATCTCTGGATGCATTATCACTAGTCTTTGTTGAACACAGACCTAACGCTCCGATACGCGCACATGCCGGGGTAACCTCTCGTCAATGGCGATTGCATCAGGATTCATCCCATGTTCGGCTGTTCATCTACGGCGGCGAAACTCGTTATACCGGGGAATCCTACTAGGATGTAAATACGTGTGCTAGCCCTATTCGAATAGAGTGGTGCTTCGTGCCTGCCTGTAATTAGTACTGATATCCGTGCATCGTGTGTAGAATGCACATTTTTGGGGAATGCGGAAAAGGCGAGGGCTGGGAATCTGAAAATTGCAGCTCCGTCCGGCTGAGTCTGCTTGGGCGACACCGCGACAATATGTTTTCTCCCCTGAACATAACCTTCTCTAACCAGCGGACCTCTGCTTAGCTAGCGACTGATCCTTTAAACCTTTAATTGTCAATTGGTCTACCTGACACCAATTTAGAGGTTGGCAGAGGCGCACCAGGTCGGACACAGCCGAACGGAGTCACAATTTCGGATTCCCAGACTTTCTGGAGAAGGCTTCCTGCGTCGGTGATGTCCGAACGCCTCAAACTGTTACCCGTTCTACGTCAATCACCGCTGTTCTAATCTGAACAAGCCTTGTGGCCGCCGATCCAATTCTCTTATGGCTTCACCCCGGAATCCAGAAAATCGTGCTCTCATCGCTTCGCCATGAGAGATAATATCCCGATTGTTTGGCTCCTCAGAAGGATGGTGTTTGCCTTGGCATATTTTCCTAACGGTTGTACTTATAATCGTTCCAATGGGAGTCGCGACTTCAAAGTGGTACCTTGAGCAATCGTTATCTCTGACACAACCCTAAGAGAGTGGGTAGGAGAGGATAGAAGTAAGTTTACTTACAAATAGCACAACGAACTCCATAGCTTCAAGACCGGCAAGTCGGCAGTAAGTTTTATGCTTCCTTCAGTATTAGCATAACCCCTCCCTTGCCCGCAACTTGTAGTTACTCGTAGAACGGGGGAAGACGGTCATCGCTTTTCAAAGACATCTGCCGCAGAAATTACTCCAGATCATGAGAAAGGTCAGTGAGTCTACAGTAGATTGACGGCGGGAGGTGAATGTAGTGATCAACGACTACACCTTCTGTGCAGTAGGTTCGGTGGCCGGGCCAAATTGAATTTCTAATTTTTATGCGAGAGAACGTGTATTAACGGTGTGTTCTACGAGTCCATGACATAGTAAATTCTTGTGAGAAGCCCCGTGATCATGTCGATGTCAGAATGCAGCTGAAGCCGATTCTCAGACAATGTCAAGGTAGTGTCTCTAAAGAGATTATTAATAGTGACGATATCGTTGAATCAGACGAACTTGTCTCGGACAAGCCGTCCCGATACTGGTCATCCGTCTTCGCACTGGTCGAAGTGTCTAGCAAACTGGAAATGAAATGTCTGGTGACTCGGGGCGTCAAGACGCACAAAGCCAGTGGGGTAGCTGTTCCAGCTCACAAGAGATATCAATCAGATGTATGTGATTTACAGAGAAAAGTATACGCAATGCGAAGTATCATAGGTTCCATCCGCTGGCTTGTTGAGTAGGACTACCCCAGCCCTGTTGAGCAGATGACCCCCAACCACTACTGGCAGCACCAGATGCTGCATTTGGACTTGAACCGCCTGCCCAGGGTTGAGCTGGACTCGTTGCCCAACCACCGGAAGCTCCTCCTGAGTTTTGTGCAGGACTTGTTGTCCATGCACTGGTACTTCCCCCGGTGTTTTGTGCTGGACTAGTGCTCCAACCACCACCACTAGAACCCCAACCGCCGCCGCCGGCGGGACTTGCGTACCCTGCGCCAGAGGCAGCACTCTGACCCCATGTACTACTGCCTGGTGGAGGCACCCAACCACCGGTGGGGGCGTGGCCGTTTACTCCACCCAGTCCCGTATCTCCTCCAGTCGGCGGCATATCCGTATCTGTCTTCAAGCCAAGAATTAGATTAGCAAGTTTGGTCTGCAGCTCTGCAAGACCCTGAAAATGGTGGTGAGCAAGAGGTAGTGTTCAAGTGAGTACCAAAGGACGACTAAAAATCTCGCACCTTCATGATCACTTCCTGGGGCCCCAGGCTCCCGTCCGTCTCCACCTCATAGTAGAATTTCCGTGGCTTCGCATTGAAGTCAAAAACCTCATCGTCCCTCGGTGCTTCTTCTTCCTTAGCGTTTTCACCGACGGGCCACTCAGTCCGTGGGTCTGACTCATGCCAATACGTCGTGTGCCGCAATTTATTGTAGGGATCGTATTCGAATGCGACTGCTGAGCACGGTGACCACTTCGCATGCTCTTTTGCTATACCCTATCATACCTGTAAGATCCCGGGCACTAATCAAAAGGTGGCCGCCACACACCTTCTTGGCAACACATCGTAATTTAAGCTCTTGGCCCTTCCTTATTTTGCAAATGAGGACTGGTGGTACATCAGCCTTGTCTGAGAGAACGCCTGAGTAAGAAGATGAATCAATGAGCGCAGTAAGGTCATACTTTTCCCGACTGGTTGCCCGAAATCTTCTCCCCGTTTCGTGAGCTCCTCGCCAGGACTACCTTGCTCTTGAGAAAAAGGCGGTATGACCTCGAGATGATTGCTCGTGACTTCCATTGTGCGATTATCATTGCACGAAACGTCCAATCTCAGCTCTATCGAGCAATACTGACAACCAGACAAACATGTGCAGTCCTGCATAAGAACTATGAGAAGGCTAGAAACAAAATCATATAATTCGGCGTACTCGAGTATATCTTATGCCTTCATCGCAGTTTGTGCTGACCAGTGGGACCATCCCGATGCGATGTGCTATGAATTCATCAGGTAACACTGTTGTGTTTGCTTCAACTTCAACCATGTCGACAGCTAGAGCAAGTTAGTCAAGGAATGTAATATTGATATATCCGAGGATACCGACCGATGGTTGGTATGTCTGCCTGTACTACTCGTCGAAAAGAATTTGCGAACCTAGAGGTTGTTCAGCCAGGTTCATCACAAGAAGCTGCTATGCGTACGCAAGGTCGACATTCTCAAGCATAAAGTTCACTCGATCCTGCTTGTAATCGCGTATTCGCACAATGGGCTCACTGTCTTCATATGTCTGCATGGTTGGGATGAGGTCGAATAAGCAGGTCGCGGTTTAAAGGCAAGCCGCTGAAAACATGATCGCATTTGAAGCACTTGGAGGACCCCGTGCACCCAATAACCGGATGCACGACCACTGACTGATAAACCTTCCGCAAGATGGTAAATCTGCACAAGTAATCTTACGTTATTCACCAGAGAATTGTAAAAGCTACAGTGTACGACAGGATCCATAGTTACAGTGATTCTGCCCCTAATATATTAGCTCGATGAATTTCATGATGGACGCATATCGTCGCGTCCAACTGACAGGCTTATTTACTCCTCAAGGAAGAAGTAGTTACCCATTGCTGTAGACAGAAAACGATATCAACAAATATAAGTATTTCCGAAAGGGTCAAAGACATACTCTTTTGCTCCCTGTCCTTTACGCTGTTAAGCTTGTTCACTCGTGGCCTGAAGTTTGTAGGATCACGTCTAAATGTGACTTCAAGGGATGCCAAGAAGTGATTCATTCCGGTGAGGAGAGACTGCGGTCTGGAAACAAGTTAATGCCGCTGCACTACGTAGTGCAGCCTAAATTTCTTACGGTGTAGCAGTTGCTCGAAGGGCGGGCTGACCCCCAAAGACGATGACACGGTCAGCTAGATAGGTTGCCATGATGAAGTCGTGTTCGATAACAAATGCAGTCTTCTTGGCATGGAGGATGAAGCTACTTGTTGATCAAATTTGAAATCTGGCCAATTGGACGAACTCCTTACCGCTTGATGACTTTGCTGGCGATGATACGTTGTTCAGAGTCCAAGAAACTTCAGCATCGCGTCAGATCACACCGTTCATTCCGGAAAAAAGGGGTTGACGTGCCTGCTTGGCTCATCAAGCAAATATACGGATACATTGGGTTTGCCTGAAATGATGTATAAGACAACACCAAATGAAATCGAACAAACCCTCACCAAGTGCAAGGACAATAGCCACACGTTGCAGCTCACCTCCAGAGAGGGTCTTTACTTCCTGGTCCATGATATTATCCAAAGTCATCGGTTTGAGCACATCTGTCTGAAACTGCGGGTGCATAAAGGACGCCTTGATCTGTTTCAACAGGAGCATGCGGACAGTTCCTGGAAACTTCGGCGATATCGTCTGCGGCTTCAACGATACCGCCAACTCCATTTTATCAGCCTCATCATCTGGAGTTGTCACGCCTGCAAGTAGGCGGACAAAGGTCGTCTTGCCTGTCCCGTTTTCGCCAAGCATGACTATGATTTCGGAATCTGTGAAGCTTCCAGACTCAACAGTGAGCTTGAAGTTTCCCATCGTCTTCGTCATAGCAGGATAAGAGTAATGGCGGGTCTTGTCAACAATGAGTTCCTCAGCTGTCTCCATCATCTTGAAAGACAGTGACTCCTCGCGAAAGCGCAAGTTCTCTGTGGGGATGAAACCGTCCAGGAAAATGTTGATACCTTGTGAAAGAGTGAGATATTTCCAAGGAGTGATTGGGTTCACGCCAACCTTCACGGACGGAATAAGGCATGGTCACAACACCATACATGGACGGCTTTCCGTACAAACAACAAATGAAGTCCGAAAGATAATCCAACACTGACAGATCATGCTCGACAGCGATGACATAACAGTCTGGTGTGAGTAAGGACCGAATTACTTCGGCAGCCTTTAGCCGCTGCTTTATGTCGAGATAACTCGAGGGCTCATCAAACATATATCTACGCAATGCTAGTGGTTAGGGGTTGTTTGCCACGGAATATAGGACATACGCACACATCGGCTTTCTGAATACATGACATGGCGATCGCGAATCTCTGCAGCTCCCCACCAGAGAGTGCCGAAACCTCACGATCAAGAACATTGTTCAGCTCCAGTTCATCACACATTTTTTGTTTGTTGTCGAGCTCTAGTTTTGAGTCCAGCATTTGTGAGACAGTCAGGTTGCCTTTAATCGCCCGAGGGATGTGGTCCACATATTGTGGCTTAATAAGTGCCTTCAAATTGTCTTCGAGGACCTTGGTAAAATAGTTTTGCAGCTCAGACCCACGGAAGTAACGTAGTATTTCTTGCCAGTCGGGGGGATCCTGCCAGGTAAAGGTCAATGTCGTCCTTCCGTCCTTTAACCGTCTGGTGCTACGTACATCATAGCGGCCAAGATTCGGCTTCTGCTTACCAGCGAGAATCTTGAGTGCCGTACTTTTGCCAATTCCGTTAGTGCCAACGAGTCCAAGGACCTGGCCGGGTCTTGGGGTAGGTAGTCGGTGAAGCTTGAACGCATTGGCGGTATAACGATGTGTAACTTGTGATTCCAAGTTAGTCGGCAAGTTAATGATAGCGATAGCTTCGAATGGGCATCTAGGTCTCGCTCAATGATGGAAATGATGTTTAAAAACGATGAACCGACTTCTTTACGCAGATGCCACAACCGATGCACAGAAATTCAGAGATGAATGCTATC
The DNA here is from genome assembly GCA_002995295.1 of Rhizopogon vulgaris. Classification (NCBI taxonomy): domain Eukaryota; kingdom Fungi; phylum Basidiomycota; class Agaricomycetes; order Boletales; family Rhizopogonaceae; genus Rhizopogon; species Rhizopogon vulgaris. The sequence goes on from PVYP01006613.1 coordinate 18,449, forward strand.
TTATCGGTTGATTTCACTTCTATGCAAAGTTTGCCTAGAATATCGGTCAGTAAGAATAACCCACCGGTTCCTCTGGTAAAGGCGCACCCATCTTGACCACGGGGCATGACTGCTCATGAATTGATGAGTGACTGATCTGCGTGACTGCTCGAGAGGGACTGGAACGTCACCTTCTTGCATTCCTGGGCACATCGCTTCGGCTTGCAGCGATTTGAGTCTACGATGGCAATCCGAGTGATTTTGTCGGCCATCTTTATGGTTTACAGGCGGTTGGTGTCTCGATCTTTTGCTCGCAAGGAGGGCAGAATTGGCGAATCGTAATCAAGAAATTCCCGCCTAACGCGGCCACATGTGATCGGAAAAAGTGGATCACATGACTTGCCTCTGGCTGGCGAAGGGAAATCTTTGGTTGTGCATCATATGCATTACAGTGATAGCCACTTGCATCAATATAAACATGCAAATGTCAAAGCTTTGCTACGACCCTCCGTTCCTCATCCTTGACGCGTACAATCACCTTCCCCCATGTCTCTCGTTTCTCCAGTGCATCCAACCCAATCGTGACCTCATTCAAGGAGAAGACCTTGTTGTATAATACAGGTTTAACGCGACCAGATGCGAGTAATCTAGAGAATCATTGTGATTACTAACAAGCGACCTCAATTAACATATAAGACTCACTCCAATAGTTCCTTCCATACCACCGGGATGCGAGATGGTTCTTTGTCTGTAAAACATTAGACGTTGTTTTCACTTGATGTACTGCATAGCGCACGAGCATACAAGCCCCAGTGGAGGCCCATGACAGAAATATTCTTCAGCAGGACTAGGTTTAGCGGAAGCTGCAACCGGATTTAATAAGTAGTCAAGCCCACGCAGCAGACTCATACTTTCTCGATCTGGCCTGCAGCGAAACCAATTACGAGAGCTCTCCCTTTGAAGGCGATGCATTTTAACGATTCTAGTAGAAAGGCATAGCGAGAGTAGTATAACTCCGAATAGTACCCGCAAAAACAAAAGCTCACCTGCGATTCGGCCGACTGGATCATAGACAACATCCACCCCTTTACCACCCGTGATCCTCAGAACTTCTTTCTGCCAGTCTTTCTCTGTATAGTTTACCGCATGGTCGGCTCCTCCGTATGTCATACAAATATCAAGTTTAGACTGTGACCCAGCTGCTGCAATAACAGTAGCACCCAATACTGAGGTATATGGTGAGTTCATGGATGGGAGAACTACATTGGAGACGAACATTTAGCCAATTGAACAGCAGCAATGCCCACTCCACCAGCAGCAGCATTGACAAGAACCGTTTCACCTGGAACAGACGATTAATAGGTGGGATACGCATAATGGCTGGATTCACCTGGCTTGAGCTCTGCACGACCAACAAGAGCCTCATAACTTGTTGGCCATGTAAGGTATAGTCCTAGCACACACAAAAATTCGGATGACCGTGACCGTAGTTCGCGCCCACACGTACCTGCTCCCTGATCAAAAGTCAGGCTGTCGGGAAGTGGAATCACATTCTGCCACTTGATGGACACTTTATCTGCAAAGCATCCCTGTGCACTGCCAAAGACTCGATCACCCGACTTGTAAGGACAACCTTTTGGAATAGGAGAGCCTTGTGCAACTTTGCCTGCAAACTCCGCGCCAAGGATGAAAGGAAAGGGCGGTTTCACTTGGTATTTACCTTGAGCCTGTAATAACTGATAGTAGAAAGAGATTGCAATGTCAGAAAATCAGAAAACAGCTAGCGAATATCGGAGACAATGATATCTCACGTCGAAGAAATTGAGAGCTGAGGAGTACACATCCACGAGTATTTGGTCCCCCGTGGTTTTCGGCTCTGGCACGTCGTTGACAAGCTTGAGCTGGGACGGATGGACCCACTCGTTCACTACATACGCTCTCATAGTTTGGACTTGAGGAAGGCCGCCTTCAAAGCATGAGAAGGCAGGAGCTTCGTCACCAGCGTCAGGGTCAGGCCCGGGGCTGCGGCCCGGGCTACTGTCATAACCGAAACACGGGGGGCTGAGAATGCTACATATGTATGTATATTAAGTACAATGTGTTCTACATGTTGTTGGTGATCAAATGGTCTATTCCAAAGATACTCTGCCTTCTGCGTCATGCGAATCCGAACCCTTCCCCACCCTCATTGATGGCGAGTAATAGCTGTTGTCGCAACATCTCGTAAGAAGAATACTGTGGCAAGTCGATCTGATTGAAGCCTGGAGGAGGTGTAAGTTAGAAGTTGACATAATGCTTCGCATGCAGGTTCTTACAAGTATGGGCCTGTGGCAATCGATCTGGATCTCCATATGCACGATGAATGGAGAATCTTTGAACTCCCTGGACACCTTGCAAATCTACGAATCCACCAAGAGGTACCCGCGAGGTACCGGTAGCAAAACTAAGAACCTTGGCTCGCTCTTCTCGATTGAAGGACTTCAGGGCTCTCCACCACCACACTATCACTGGATCAGAGCTTGTGTAACCATTGTACTCTGTAGCCGCGCGCCATTCGTCCACATCGATATCAGGAGTGCCGGAGATGAGTAACTCAAGCTCTTGCTCGTTGAACTTGGAGGTAATGCGTCAGGATGTATAACATAGCTCATCACAAAAAACACATACAATGGTAATAAGGTCCTTTGGAATGATCTCCTGAAAACCCGCCACAAGATTCTCGATTTGATTGCTGATCGAGGAATACAGTCGGAAGTTCGCAGAGAGCTGCACGAATTCTCGCTTATTCTCCTGCGTTACTGGTATTGACTCTCCACCCTCCTTCAAGGCAAAGATGCGATTCACGCCAAACTGTTTGGGAAATTTTAGTCATGGGTGGAATGCGAGAAAGCTGATCAAACCTCATCGGCTTCCACACTAAATGTCAAGTCCAGGGGTGTCGGATCATTGTCCAGAATCCAGCACAACGAATTATAATACTCGGGATCGACCCATTCGACGTCCCGGTAATCCACAGGTTTTCCCAAAAGCTGTCTGTATATGCTCTTTGCAAAGTAAGCATCAAGGAGACGACCATCATAGATGGCCTTCCCAATGATGCGTCCTACAAATTTGAAGAAGGACAAATGCTCAGGATTGACCCATGAGTTCTTGTTAGGTTGGTATGTTAGACGGTCCGCTGCACAAGGTTGGAAAAGAGCGTTATTGGGGTCGAACATCTGACGTGCGAGGATCTGGAACCATTCTCGAGTTACGCCGCCAGCATCTACACCCTCCTCGTCATAGAAGCGTACACTGAGCTTGCCATACTTGATCTGTTCCCCTGTTTTGCGCTGAAGGTATTGGAAGCTATCCTCGAACACTCTGGCCCGGCGTACATTGAGTTGGAGCGTGCCCTGATGTTCACGGGAATGCGGACGCCGATGAAGTTGTTGAGTAAAGTAATTACGCTTGTTGTCGAAGTCAAGAACACGAGGGTTATGAATCAGTAAGGAGAATGAGCCACTCATCAAAGATGGGTTGTTGCGGACCATGAGATTCAGCACCTTCCGATGTGCATCTGTGAAGGATACGAAGAGATCTTCCATACTCTCGCGAGAGGTCGTTGGAGAGCGAGGGGATGCTGCTGCTCGCAGGGCACGAGCTGCAGTAGATTTCGATCCCACGTATTTGCACACCACCATTAGTGCCTCGATCAAAGGGAGTAATACAATCGCTATGTGCTCCAGCTCCGGCTTCTTTTCAATCAAAGAAAGACATTCTCCCAGGCGTCTCCAAAGGGGGGCGAAATGGAACGATTCGTAGATTGTTTGCACCTTCTCAGCATCTTCACTCTTCCGAGTTTCATCCGTCACGGGACCAGCCACACGAGGCGTGTACATATAGTCAATGGTCTTGAGTACACGAAGAAGTTTAGTCTGATCCGATGATGGGGACGAGAATTTCGGCGCCACGGAAGACGCCAAGACATCAACGCGCGAACTCATCAAAGCACCGACAAGATCGCCGAGATCAGTAAGGATGGCGTGTCCACAGTCCTGGGCTTTTGTTTTCAGCTCCTGAGCGATGATGTCGCGTGCGTCGGGAATGTATGAGAGATTTTGGATTAAGGTAAGAGACTGTTGGAAGGTGCGTGACGAACATTCTCCGACAGCAAGGATGTTCACGATCAGACGCAAAACCGAATGAGGGATTTGCGGGGGGGTAGCCAGTAAGGGTTTCACATCTGTCTCTGTGACATCGTGCTTGGGGGGCTCAGCTGGTGCTACTATCAATAAATGTCAGACTTCGAGTGTGAAACTGGAGTTGAAAACCTACCTGATTCCTGGACCCCAGCATCATCAGATGAACTTGGTGCAACGGCTTCAGCAGGCACCGCAGAAGTGGAAGTCTCGGACACAAGCTCCGTCGGCTGCTCCTTCTTATCAGACTTGAGACTTGTCAGCGGTTTGGTTACTGTCGACAACAGCGTCACGACAGAATCCATCGTCGAGGGTGTTTTGAGGAGTGATTGTCGATCGAGAAGGCCAAGGAGTAATACAATTGGGAAATGCGTCTGGGGCATCGGTTTCTCTTTGCCTTTGCCCTTCCTGGAGGGCATCTTCCTCAAACCGGCTGGAAGTTCATGTTCGGTCAAGAAGAATAGCGAGGACTGCTCATTTGTGCCGACGATGTAAGTCATTGCTTCTAGGCATCGTTGCACCACAAGATCTGGGACTGTTTCGATATGAAAGCCGCCAATCGCCACCGGTGTGCTGAGGTCCACTGTTGCTTTCGATTTGCCAGCGGCTTTAGGTGTTTGAAGAACCGCAGATTTCGGAGTACGCGTTGTCATTTGCGCAAAACTCTTGTCCACGGCAGCCAGGTCCCCTGGGCCGCTTTGAAGAATGCTGAGAAGAAGATTGAAAAGCTCAGAACGGGTCTTGCTGTTTTCGCAGATATTGACCAAAATCTTGAAGAGTAAATTCTTCTTTAAAACTTGGGGAAAAAAGAGTAAGCGAACAAGGGTCGCTACTCCGGCCTTATCGAGGAGCTGAATGGCATCACGCGGGGGAGGGAGTTTACGGGGAGGGGCAGAACGTAGAGCAGCAGCAGTTCTGAGAGTACGAGCAGCTATACCACCTCGAGAATCATTTGCCTCGTCACGGTAAACACCAGCCTCTGCAACCATGTAAGACGGCAGAGTTTGCAACAAGCCATCGTCAGAATCCATCAAAACGACCTGTCGGAGTTGTGGATCTAGACTAGCAATAAAGCTTGCCGGGTCGATATCTGCTGGAACTCCTGGAGGGCCAGGCGGAGGCGCAGGCACTGCGGCATTCCTAGATTGCTCCATCCTTTCCTGTTGAATGAGTTCGGCTCTAATTTCCGGCGGCAATGCATCAAGAAACTCCGGACTGATCTGGGAATCGGCAGGGCGCTCGACTCTTGCTGCTCGTTGGTCTCGCACATGCTGGTTAATGACCTCTTCCCGGATATCGTCAGGTAAGGCTTCGAGGAAAGTCGGGTCTATGCCCATGTCAGTGATATCCACCTCGCCACCATGGATCATCACGGTAACGCGCTCGGAGGGAGCAGGTTGAGAAGGGCCCGGCGCTGCTTCTGCAGTAGGCATTTCTTCTATAGAAGGGACTCCTGGAGCTGTGATATCCTCGTCGCCAGAATGCGCAGCGGTGGCTTGTATATCGTCCATCTCTACATCAGTATTTGTGGTGGGTAGATGAGGTGGATCGGATATGGGAGGCTCAGGATGTGTACGGACGATATTTTCCGAAGCATGGGAGGTCGCCGCACTAGAACTTCCAGCCTCCTCAGCCCCAATCTCCTCAGCAGTGCGATCAACCTCCAGCTGACGAACTTCCGCTTCTTCTGCCTTGATCTGAGCCTGATGTTGCTGTTCCTCCCTCTGTTTCGAGGCCTCAATAGCAGCTGGGAGCAGCGCTATAGTGACGTGGTTGCCCAGTCTATTTGCTCTTTCGGAAACATGCTTGCCATTTAATGTCTTGGCTTCCTCGGTCCACCTTTGTATTGTCAACAGGGGGTCGAACTGGGACTCGCCTCGGGCATCGCTTGGTCGAGCAGTGCGATCCATCCGCACACCGTCAACTCTAACTCCAGCGAACAGAGAAGTACCCCTTCGGCTAAGGAAACCTCGGCTAAGGTCCATCATAGCACCAGGAGCCACATCTACTCTTATGGCTTCCGGAACGCTGCCATGACGATCTATTATGTGCTGGAAAATATGGGCTGCATCACCTCCAATGATATTTTCGATGGAGTGTATGAGGTCCTGTTGAACACCTCCAACTGTGCCCCTGTGTGAGCGGCGAGCCATACGAGTCAAGCCAACGGGACGGTTCCCTGGTGCGGAAGCATCCAGAAGTAGGGGGTGAATAGTAGCTTCTGCTGGCGCCATTGGTAAATGCCTTGGACGACCAAACACTTGCACGTCCTCGCCGGCTTTGAGGATGGCTTAGCTTCTGAATACAAATACGTTGACAGTGACTTACTGTTACGCCTGCGAATGAAGGGGTCCCCATCTCGACCATCAAGCTCTCCGCCCTCAAGTTCAACCGCATCGGTGAATCTGAAGCCCACGTCTGGGACGACACCTCGCCCATCAATGATACCCATTTCATCCTGGAACCTGTATATCATGTAAGGAACAGTGCCAAAGCGGTGCAGGTTGACTTGCTCTTCATCATCTGATAATATATCAGGTTCGTCTCCTTGATCGGCATGAATGACAGCAACTGATTCTATCAATGATACTCAGCAAGAAGTTCCAAGAAGCAACAACGAATTTACCTCCATGCTCTTCATCATCTTCCTCTTCCTCGGCATCATCAACAACTTCGTCACCTTCGTCATCTCCTCGAATGTCCTACGAAATCTGTGAAGGAGACGAAAACCTTTGAAGTTGCAAACATACCTGCCACATGATCTCTTCATCTACCTCATCAACATCAGGCTCATCATCGTCCTCATCATCCTCATTCTCGATCAAGTCATCTTCATCGTACTCTTCGTCTTCATCGTGCCATTCACCTCCATTGCTGGCTTCATCATCATCATCATCCCCGCCATCCTCCAATTCATCATCGGAATTCGAGGTCGCTGCGCTATCAGTCTCGTCGCCATATTCCATATCAACGTCCTCCTCCTCATCCTCATCTCCTTCTGTCATTCCGTCTTCTTGCGCATAATTCATATCTTCCATCTCCTATGATTATTGTTGTTAGTGAAGAAAAAAAAAGGCTAGATTCACTTACGCCTCCGAACCTTTCGAGCGCAATCTTAGTTAGCGGTAATCAGGGGGTGAAGCAAGGGTTGGACTTACATGCCCAGAGCAGAATTTCGGTACAGGTCAGGAGTTTCTTCTCTGTTGTCGTCTTCCACATCCACATCGATACTCTCGTCTTCGTCTTCGTCCTCGGAGACTGCACTTTGAGAGACCTTCCCGTCACCACCGTCTTTGTTCTTTTCAGTCGCGCGACTCATCTTGATGGCGATGCGTGTACTTTGTGGTGAAATGAGTACTCGATCATAGGATGCGTAGTGTGCACGAATATACTCACAGATGTCCCATTGGCCTAAGGATCGACGCTACAAGACCCCGGACATTCGGGTAGTTCAGGTCGACTTCAGCCAATGCACTGGTTAATATTGAAACAAAATTCTTTTCCAGCATAATTTTCGCAATGTGTGTAGTACTGTCGTCCTGCATTTTGCGACTGCCGTTGTTGAACCTTACAGTAAGAAGTCGGTAGCACAGATCCGCCAAAGCGAGGAGTCGTCCATATCTTGCATCCAGATTGTCTTGCAATGTGTACTCTTTGATGGCACGACTAATGGCCTCTAGGGTAAATTTGCGGACCGAGATCAGGTCCGCGGAAACCTCTTTTGACTCCGCCCCTGCCGAGCTGTCGACACAAAGGGCTACAAGCACGGACATCGCCCAAGTACAGAGAGAGAAGCCCTGTTTCGCCTTTGCACCCGGCTGGGATGTGATGGTTCTAAAGGTCACGAGGTCTGAAAGGAAGAACTGGAGAACAGCTGTGCGATGCTTGGTACTGGGATCTTTGGCAGGAGTTGACGATTTTCTCTTCGGTGAGTAGGACAAGAACGCAAGTTTGCAGGCATCGTAAGAGAAGAGTAGTTCCGTGAGGCATTGCATAATGAAGCAGCAATACGAAAGCCGATCTTGATCGTCTAGACCCTCCTTGCTTGCATCGACATCGGAAGCAGTCTGCGTCACATCTTCGCGCTTCGTTGTGGCATCGTTGTCAGAGGAAGGGCGCACATTCTTGACCAACTCGCTTATGAGGAAATGTACCATTGTCTCCAAAGCCTCCGTGTCGGGCCCATGAACCTGCGAAGGTGCCGGTTGATCCACCTGCATGTCATTACGTTCTACAGTGCCAGCGTTCGCAGTCGACTGCAGAGTCTCAGGCTTGAGGGTAATGTGATGGAGAGTGGAGAAAGGCTGTTGAAGCTGGCACAGGTCTTGAGTTATCTGAATAAATGCAGACGGGTCTCTGAGAGCCATTGCACTGCAACTGCGCATGTACCCTGAAATGTCAGTTATCCTTGTGCGTGGTTGAGAGAAGAAGCGCTTGATTTCCTGCTTCATGATACGTTGAAGTACGGATAGCTCCTCAGCGATGTGACGAAGTATGATAACCACATACGATTGACCACCAGGAACAGAGTAGCCTTTGAGACGTGAGAAGAGGTGCGGGAGTCCGCCACGCTTGATGAGTTCAGACGCTGTTCCATGGTCCCTTGTGAGCAAAACCAGGAGACGGAGTGTGGACAATAGCTCATCCCTCGGAAGGTCAGGAACTGCTAGTAACCGGAGGCAGGAATCGAATACAATGGGTCGCGCATTGGCATATGAAGGACCAACAGAAATTTCAGGAGTGGTCACGGGTTCGTTCTCTTTCGGCACGGTGACAGAAGATGGTTGTTCGCCGACGGTAAACAAAGCCTCCGTCACAAGGAGGTGAGAAGCCAGCCACTTTGGATAAGATGAATCCGCGCGAACAGAATTCGACAGGAGGAGGGCTAAAAGGGTGTCCATCAAGCTTTGTCCAAGGGCATGTGGGATTGCCGGAGATTCAGAGAGTACTAGAGCGAGTAACCGACATCTTGCAGCCAGTGGTTGTTCTTGAACGTCATAAGCTGCGGGGGAAAAAGATTGTATGTCGTCAATCAATGTGCGAATCGATTGTTCCTGGAGTTCATCATTCGTGCGCATGAACGCCCGCTGAATCTCGAATATCAAAGAAGGATGTTCATCAACCAGTTGCAGCGCCTGTCGGGTCAACCCCGTCTTCAAGCCCCCCCTTGCTTCGTCGAGTTCCTTGCGTAATTCTTCAAGACCATTCATTGGCTCTGCGTCAATCGATTGAAGAGGCGGGGTAGACTCAGGTAGGGGGACACTGGGGGCAGGATCCTCAAGTTCCGCCTCCTCATCAGAAAGATCCTCATCAACTTCATCAGCAGGGGGAATGTCGGTTGTACTGTCTTGCTCCGCGGCAGGTTCGGTCGGCTGTGGGTCAGGAGGCAATGGGAGTGGCTGGCTGAGGAGCAGTTCGGTCGCAGCACTGACATTATTGTGGGTGCGGACGAGAGCACGTTCGGCAGCAGAGCGAGGGAATCCCATGTCAGTGAGCTGGCTTATACGATTTTCATCTGGTCCAGCAGCTCTGATATGGAAGCCGGTACCCATAGCAATGCCAGTTCCGGCTGTGACAACCTCGTTGGAAAGATCACCCTTGATCTCTTCATTCTCTCCAGCCGTGACCTCCAGCACAATCTGAACAACAGACCTAACCAGGGTCAAAGGGGATGAACGGAACCAAGGAGCCTCCCAAATTCTGCACAGTAAGGGTATGCTCTGAAGGCGAAGCCAGACAAGGAAATGGTGAGGCTCGAAATAACCGGGTTCGGTATCTTTCTTGTCCCGAGTTGTGACTAGCGACGTTTGACCGGACTCGATCAGCGGCTTCGAAGAAAGTAGGGGGTACAAAAGGTGCAATGCGACCTTCAGTCCTCCCTGCGCATGAGCCAGTTCCTGCTGCATGGTCTCCGTTCGATCTTCAACTTTCACTGCCGTCACGCTGTCGATCAAATCAGTGAAGTGTTTGCAGACTCTGAAAATGTCTTCTAAGCCCTTCGCACGCTGAAAAGCAAGTAGCAGCACTGTATGAAGAGTAGGGTTGATTGTCCGCTCTATAGTGCATCAGTGAGAGTGAGACGAGGAGAAGCGATAAGCATATACCGTCCACAAGTAGGATCGTCACGAGATTTAGCATGACGCTGTGATAGTCTAGGCAACAAACTCGATCACCTACAAGGGCAGTGAGCAGAAGAACAACTTCCAGAACAAAAGGCATACCTTTGATATCATACTTGAGATGCTCCACCATGATATCTGCGATAGTGGCTGATGCAGCTAGGATTTGCTTCTTTTGAGTTGAATCGGGATTTCGCCTTGCATAGAACAACTTGACGATAGCTAAAGGGAAGGCATCGCATTAAGTTAATTGCTTTGAAAGCCACGCAAAACCGTAAACAAACCCTGGAAAAAGGGTGCCAAAGCACTTGGAAGACCGTGCGTTAGATGCTTGAGTGCCTTGGCATTCTTCTCACGTGGGGTGTCCACATTCAGCGACGGAGATGACTGAGCAGGTGTCGAAGCCGTCCCCAGGTGAATGCCATTGGCAGCGATGCCAACATTAGGCTCCGGGAGAGGCACCGAATTATGGCTAGGTGACCTACCCAGGGGAGAGCCCTGAATGCTTGAACCTACATCCATCCCCTTTGCCACCATGTCGGCTTTAAACAAAATGTTCTCCCATATCGATGCGCGGTGGAGAGCGCCTAGCTCTCTGATGACTTTCGGCGGATCACTCATAAGAGTCTGGAGTAGTCCGATAGCTGATCTTCCGTGTGCATACCCAGCGTTGGAGAAGACGTCAGCCATAACAGTGATACGGATGTGAAGTGTCACCAGGCTCCGGAATTGTTGATTTGCTGCGCTTTCCTGTTCCTCTGTAAAACATGTTCAAGCAAGCTTTGCTGCCATATCTAAGTGAAATTATTACCTGAAATATCAAGGAATGACGCCAGTTTCGAATGGGGTTGAGGAGTTACCCAGAAGGTCTGGGAGTCAGAGAGGGACATCTCTACGAGTTTTGAAAGGTGGTGGAGTGCCTCGTTGGGTCCTACGTCTGCCATCGTCCGAATAACTTGCACTAGGGAATCCGACGAGACGCTGTTCGCATAATCATATGGGAGACATGGCAAGCCAGTGAGCCTGCCAATACGCTCGAGACCGTCGACGCTTCGAATGAAATCTTTGCAGTGCTGCGTATGTTGAAACAGGCCCTCAAGGAACTGCAAAGAACAAAGCACCATGAAAATAGTCCCGAGATAAAGTGAACAAAACTCACTCGGCATATAACATCGATAAAAAGAACTACATTGTTGTCATGGCTCCTCAGTGAGTCGTCCTCAGGCGTGTCATCCTGAGCATCAGAAGTGCTAGCATCACTTTCCACAACATCCATCGGTGTGACGTCGGTCTTATCTGTGGTTGAGGTGGCGACCATGAGACCATACCACTCTTTCTTGTCTTCAGGAATCACGAAAGCATTTCCGAAGTCTTCAATTTTACTCAGAGCAGACTTGACAGCCTCGAAAACAGGGGTTTTCAGTGTTGGATGGTGGCGGATCAACTCGTCAACAGCGGTTCCGATTAGTACAGCATTTTCCTTTTCACGAAGGACTTTAAGATGCTTCTCAGAAGTGAAGATCGAGAGGATGCCCGGTATGACGCTTGGGCGAGTTGCAAGCTGGTCCTGACCAACCTGATTAAGGCAGAGTGCCCCGATTGCGTTGGGGATTGCTTGGATGACCTAAGAGAAGGTGTGATCTAGTGCACATTGGTGGAAAAAAAGAGAGCTCACTTCAATGACAGGTTCCAAACCTGCTTCGATCACTTTGTAGAAAACCTGAGGCAACCCTACTTCTTGGATTGTCGGAAGAGACGTCGGCTCGTTATGGATGAACGTTGCCATGATGTTCATGGCTTCATTATCATCAGTCAAACATCCTACATAGCACTAGAGTGCTTACCAAGAGGCAAAAGATTAGGACCAAATAGCCCACGATACTCCATGATCTTCTTGATTGATTGTGGCAGGGTAGAATCAATCAGGCCGCGTAGTCCTTCAGATGTACCTGTCGACTGCATCATGCGATGCATAGAACGTAGTGTATGCTTGAGCACAGCGGCCCTCGGAACCGGAAGTTGTCCTGTAGTCTGTCATGAAATCTTGCTTCTACTAACTCACGACATTCACTCACCGTAGGAACCAAACAGCTCCCTGGAGCGCTCGTTTCCATACATCGTGATATCGAAGTCGACTTCATGCTGGTCAAATTTTCAAAGTCAATTATGACTATGGAGTGAGCAGAATGCCATACACTGCTTACCTGAATACGTCCCACCAAAACTTCAACCCCACGAGAGTTAGAAAACACCTGAAACGCATTTGAAAAGGCGTAGAGGATGTTATCCACCAGTTGCATAGCCTTCGAGACAATCGGGAGTCTCTGAGCTAACCTATTCTCCATGATCTGTACCAACAAGGGAACTAGTCCAGCGCCAACAAGCATATTTCCCCCATTGGTGTGTTGCGCAAGGTAGGTTACGAATGAAAGGAGAGACTCGACAAAGGAAAGTGGCAGTCTGCACTCTGGACTGCTAACCTCCAATATAGTCTTCCGAAGAAGGGCCATGAGAATTCCGTGATTGACTGCGGCATTGACCGCACCCAAAACCTCGGAAAACTTTCCTCGATACCTAGCGATCGAGTCTAGGGCTGAGATAGCCGCTGTCTGCACATGTATCGAAACTCCGCGATCCAACTGGAGAAGGTCAGCGATGTGGGTAGTGAGATCTGGCTCATACAGGAAAAGGGTGGACGATGCCTGACCCTCGCTGTGCGTATGACCATAGATGGCAATAGAAAGTAGTCGTATGGTAATGAGCTTCTCTCTCATAATTTCATCGCCAGAGGCAAGTGCCTTGGCGGATCGAAGTCGACAAAGAAGTTCGAACTTATCGTCATTATTCAGCGGATGCGTTTCCAAAGCATCCGCAAAGATCTCCATGATATCCTTCTTCTTCAGGGTGCCATCGTCGACATGAATGGTAGACGCGTATGAGTGGGAAGCGGAAGGTGGAACGGAGAGTTTGCGAGGAGCAGATGGCGCAACTTCGATGTGATCGGTTTCCTTTCCCTGACCTTGCCCCTCCTGCTCAGTTCGATAATAAACGAAACTCACTTCACGAGCTTCGGCAGGAAGAATATCGATCTGTGACAGGCCATTTGCACTGACAAGTTCCAGTAAACTCATGCCATGTTCATGAATATGAGGCCACCGCTTGGAGAGGGAGAGTAAACGGGGGGTTGAGATACTAAGGGCTGTTGATACCGCTGGCTGAGCGGAGTACTGCTGCGCGGGGCGAAGCAGTAAATTTAGTGATAGGATAAGCACGTCAAGATCTGATGTGAAAAGCAGGGAATTGAGCCTCTGAGATCAAAAGGAGTAAAACGATGATTAGACATGGCTCAATGATGATAGAAATCACCCACGTCATAAGAGTTGAAGGTTTTGCGATTGGTGGAATTCTCCAGCAAAAGCCTTTCGAACCTAAGAATGTGGCAAATAATTTTCTTCGTCGCTGGAGTGAACACGTTTATCTGCAATTTGTCCACATCGTAATCCCGGATGACCTCCTCTAGGATTGCATCGAACTTGTCGAGGACCTTGGTCCAAGCATTGAGATCGGATCGCGGCCATTTCCAGGTGTCAATATCAGCCAAAACGTCAGCGAGATCATCGTTCGGAGTGTCTACGAGCTTTGTTACAAGCTCTGCTACTTGAGGATGCTGGAAACACCACGGGCGGTCAGATACCAATTTATACTGGTTGAAAAGGAGATCTGACCGGAGAGACCGCCCTCTTCGATTTCTGAGATATCTTCATTAATCCGCAACAGAGGCGGGAAGACTTGTAGGCTTCAGTTCTAAAAAGTTAATGGTGTTAATGAACTGAAGACTCGTCTGAAGAAGATAGGAAACAAGTGTGAAACGAGAAGCAGACGACGTAACAAGTCCACAATATATTAGGAATCTCTTTCCCACGAAACGCGTCCTGCAAAAGCCACCTCCTCAAAACTCATTTCGGACGCGTTTCGTGGGTGTCGTCTTCAAACTCGAACTTCCTCAGTATATTCATGGGAAAGCGCAAGAACTCCAGCGACGACGAAAACGATGACTATGAACAGTCTGAGGATGATGATACTAAAATTACATCCATCAAGGCAAGCAAACTGTGGTCAGTTGACGTCTCTTGCTCTCCATGCTCACCATCGATTCCACAGAGAAAGCATGGTTCAAAAGCGATTGACCGACCATTAACCATCAAGAAACCAAAGATTGGTTCTTCAGACAGCCCAGTACGCATTCTCTAGAACCACTCTACCATAACCCCCTGATCCCAAAATTGTCGTCAGTCTGCGTCGGACTCCAAGAAAAAGTCTGCTGATCACGACGTCAAGGTCTTCACAAATCCAGAGGGTGAAAGATATGTCGAGCTGGGTCAAAAGAAGCGCGTCACCGTTCGTGAGTTTAAAGGTGAGCATCAACGAGCGCGCACAACCAGCATGCTGCTGACAGAAAAGGCAGGCAAGATTCTTGTCGACATTCGTGAGTTCTATGGCAAGGATGCACAAGACGAGAAGCCGGGGAAGAAAGGAATTTCATTGAACTCGGATCAGGTTGGTTTACCGATATTATGCTCAAGGCACCTCCACTAACACCCTCGCAGTGGAATTCTTTCAAGGACAGTATTAATACCATCGATTCTTTCTTCGCAGACTACAAAAAATGACATCTAGTACTACCAATTAGTAATGACTTTTCTAATCTGGAGTGTCATTCCAAGTGTATCATAGCTGTACGTAGCTCAGTAGAGACCAGCCGCTGCATCGTGCGCTCCCGCCAGTCCTCCGAAATAAAGCCCACGTGTCCAAGCGTTCAATTTAACGAGCGAAGCTTGGGAGTCCATCATGAGCTCGATGAGAGTGATTTTGGAATACCCAGTTGCAAACGTCCTGCAGGTGCAATGAAGAGTGGGACTGAGTGGGACTTTTTAAAGCAGAGCATTTAACGCACCAAACACTGCCGAAGACGTGGCGAAGGGACCCGAACCATCCGAGTCCCCCTTCGCAAAAGCGTCGTTTCTCATCTTGCCATACCGCCTTCATGCAGTATTTTGATGTGATGAGGAAAATCCTGACCTGTTTATTTCCGCATTGAAATCAAGATATCAAGTAAAAATGAACACCGACGCTCGAATGAGTCGTTGCCAACGAGTGGTCTAAATGCCTGCAAAGACAGTTGGTTGACGGTAAATTTCGATAAGGTTGAGGCCTACCTTGCCAGATCATTGAGCTTCATAACCATCAGCACCCGCCTAGGCACGCGACGCAGGACATCGAGTACAGATATCAGCACGTCGTCATCGACAACAGTCTTCGGAATAAATCCCATTTCCCCCGGGGCGTCAGGTGAATCATCGAATGCCAACCGGCCTAATAAATAATACAAAACATGATTAAAAAGGAATATCTGTCAGCATTGAGGGCTTGCCAGAAATTGCTGCCTCGAAAGCAGGATACTGTTAGGAAGCACATTAGAATACGTCTGTTATAAGAAGTACCAAACCCCTACCAAGTCAGGCGTGATGTTCCCGAGCAACTCTGCATACCTTCGACGCTCAGCATCGACAGCCGGTGACGAGGGAGCAATTAGCGACAACCAGAATCTGCTGTAGTTCACACGTAGATCCCGGTCGAGATCGAAGTACAACCCGTGGTCCAATAGTGCGATCTCAAAGTTGTAGGGCGATTTGGACGATTTTGAAGCAGGTCGGATTAACAAGTTTCCTGTATCATGTCAGTCCAGCTAAAGGTATAGAAGGAAACCCATCTACCTGGGTGAGGATCCTGAAAGAAGTCGAAGTCAGACAAGGCTCAATTTCCCATGGAACGCCTTACCGCATGGAACCATCCATTCAAAAACACCATTTGATTGAAGATTCGCGTCAGCTCCAGCGCGACTTTATTCCTGTCAATATTGTTCTTTGCAAGATATGCAAGGTCATCTACGCGACCACCTTGAATATACTCCATGACGAGAATTCGTTTGTTCGCAGAAATGACCTCGGGTATGTATAATGACGTTTTGATATTCTCAAAATCAGCAACTGCACGAGCGGTATTCCGGGCTTCGTGCACAAAGTCCATTTCTTTCGGGAGGTTCTGGCGCATTTCCTCGCCTAACCAGGTAAATTCGAATTCTGGGAACCAGTACTTGACCCAACCTACAGAGAACTGTGAGTTGCGCTGATCCGGGTGAAAGCAAAATCACATACCCAAGGTAGATTGAACCATATTCATGTCAATATTGAAGAATTCAACCAGGTGAGGATGCTGAACCTACAACCGAAGTAAGCACCTCCAGTCAGCACCTTTTTCAGTGCACACCTTCACGGCAACCTTCTTTCCTGACGCCTTGTGATTTCCAACATGAACCTGGGCTAGACTTGCGACACCAATAGGAACTGGGTCAAAATTGTCAAAAAGCTCGTTTATAGGTTGTCCCATATCGGATAAGACGAGTTCTGCGATATCCTCGTATGGAGTTGCTTCACACTTGTCTTGAAGTGGCGCCATAGTACTCGTCCATTCCCTTGGTAGCACAATTCTGTTGATAAAAGTCAGAATCTTCAAGGCACGTAGATGCGGAGACGAACATACAGCGACGCGACATGTTGTCCCAACTTGATATAGATGCCTGGTGACATGAATCATTTCAGCTATGGTATGCATGGAGCAGCCACCATATTGGAACGAACCTCCATTGGCTAACAGAGCTTTCAGCACCTTCCGAGCGCTCCGAACATGACATTGCGAGACGGCATCAAGCCTATCTCCCTCGGAGGCATAGGTGCGTGCAAGAGTCCACTTGTAATCGATTGCTCCGGAAATCGCGGCATCTGCAAGTTGCCTTTGAGGTTTATAATCATCGCTTGATCAATTCACAACACCTTACCCGCAAGTCGAGAGCACCGTAAAGTCGCCAACACAGCATGCCGGAAGGGCTGGTGTTGCTCGTATGCATAGTAAGCCACGCCGGAGAATGCTAGAAGCGTTGTCGGATACAAAAGCCACGACTTTCCGCGATGACGCTTTGGTAGACCTTGGGGTGCTTGAGATGAGGCCAGACGCTTATTTAGGTCAACACCATGACGAATGAACGGCTTCTGTGAACGAATGAATAAACGTGAACAACGCCAGCTAGATAGGCCATGATGTTTGAGGACGATGTGCATGTTGGTCTGACGACAGACCAATCGGCGACAACCTGTGAAAACACTTTTGAAGTTTTCGCGTTACGTTCGGTTCACACTTCGGGCATACTCTGAGTATACTTATCGGATGTAGCGGTCGTAGCGGGCGTCCAAATCCCATCTATCGATTTGCTATGTGGTTTGTACCAGTCTGGAGACCTCTTAAGTTTCAGACTTGAGGTAGACGTCCGACATCTTGATATGACCCGGGAGTCATGATATTAACCCAGACCGTTCCGAATTCTTCATAAGTGGCAGACCAAAGTTCTAAATCAGAGTCGCGCTCGTAGTATCGCGAGAAACTTGATTATCACACTGATATCATCAATCCAGCTACATATAAAACAACATCGTTGCGTGGTCCAGTCTGACATCCTCCAATCTTTCTACAACTTGGCGCAGCTCACACCCCTGGAACACACTGAGGACGTTTTAGGGCTGTTCGGCGTGTGTGCGAGAGAAATGGCATCTTGAGCGTTAGCGTCAAGGGGCGAAAGTGTGCCGTCAATGTCTCGGTTCGTACGTCTGGGGTGTTTTGGAACGCGGCATGGCCGCCTTGGAAGTCAAAGAACCCTCCGAAGACAAATAATGATTCACGTTGAACGAATGAAGTGAGGGGTGTCAAAGGAGCTTCAAAGCGGGAATGAAAGATAATGTCACACGCCGAAATCGTGGCGTTAATACAAGTAGAGTCACCTTGAGGATCCGCGCGTCCCATGCATGTGGGGAGTTTTTCAATGTGGCGTGGCCGCCTCAGAGCTATTTAGAAATGATCTGCCATGTACAAAGGATGGGAAGCGTAAGCAGCAATCCGCACTGAGATGAACGGAGGGGAGTTGTGGAAGTTTCGGAGGAAGAATCTCGAGCATTACAAGGCGAAGGCGTCGCGTAAATGCACGGACGGACGGCTTACACCTCTCGGGACATGCTCGTAGGTAGCGTGTACGGGTGGCTCTCCTGATGATGCTAGCTCAGGCGTCATGAGCTTGTTCCCTATCCGCTGAGGGCGCTTGGTGGTGTGAACTGAAGGATGTACAACGTTCCCTTCGCTGATTCGTGCTTTGCATGGATGATGAGCCTGGTTCAGAAGGGGTACGAAGTACGCCTTGGCGAGCCGATGACCCGATGGGCCTTTCTCTTCTTGTCGTTGAACGACAGCGAGAGAGTAACGTCGAGTCTCGACCGCGAAGCAGTGTTTACATGGCTAAATGCTTCTTAGTGACAGGTGATGATGCAATGAAACTGAATAGTACATGTGGGGCTTGCATCCCGGGAAGTCAACTTTATGACATCCTCGATAAGACGACGAGTACCGTCAGTGGGGTTGAAGCAATGAAAGCAGGTAAGGACACCCTCTGCAGCTGCTAAGCAGGGCGACGCCGACATTTGATGCACCGATTCCACGAGATACGGCAGAACGGATGGGGATTGGGATTGTTTAATCACGGCGACGATGCCCACCGCTTTCCTCGGATAGTGTACACCTTGTTGGTCCGAGTACAGAAGCGTCTGGAAGAGGAGTCGGACCAACGGTTCAAACGTGGGCCCCAAACCCGCTAATAAGGTAGTGACAAGTTCAATAGCAGAACCCGAGAGCCTACAATGAGCGTATACCCCGCGACCATGTCTGTGGTGAATGAGCATTCGCCGCTATTGCAACATTCTGTGAACTGGAAAATATTTGCCCTGCTCGATGATATCCCATGAGTCTCTTGTCTCTTGAATAAATACCTTCCGGCGAACGACTTCGAGCTCTGTGTTCAGAGCAGATGGGGAACACTGCTGGAATTATGAGATGACAGCAAGGATTTATATGGTATGCGTCTCGAGATACAAATGTTATATCCAAGATGGAGGGCGTGCCAACAAGAAGTTCAAGCCAAAACTTGGCAAACATTTCACAAGTTTAGTTTCAGTCTTTTGCTTATAATTAGTTGCCATCTCATTTACATGCGTGCACGTGATTTTATTATGGTACAAACGGACCATGAGTATACTTACTTATGATAATGCCCCCCACCATTAGGTATGTATATATATATATTTTGTTGCGCTCATGCCATCACATGCTCCTGCTGCTGTTGCAAAGCCGCGGGAGTAACAACGGCAGTGTCGTGCAAGACTTTCGCTCTTGTTGATGCTGTCCAGTCCTTTAACAACTCTGCTTGTCTCAGCTAGTTGGCAGGATTGAATCCGTCTATTCTCCAGCGAAATCTTAATATGCGTCCTTGTTACAAGTCCAGTCTGGACTGTGCATCTTTTGATACTTGGAAGTATTGGACTCGTACCTTCTCCGCGACTTCTCCACCCGATCGTCCCCTCCTCCAGAATAAGACGTATGGTTTTGACTCGTGTGAGCTCCAGGTACTACAAGCAGTGAAAGCAGTGAAGATAGCCCCTGCGCATGCAGTCGTAAGGGACCTTTTATTGGATGATCTACCCGCGCATTTCCATGACCATGGTCCCCTCCGTGTATGATATCCGCCTTGTAGGTATCTCCGCCGTGCTTCCCATTTCGTCACTGCTATCAGACAGTTCATTGATAAAAAATTATGGCTCGGTGCCGTTTCCACCATTGGGGAACCTCTTATCTACCGAATGACACTATCGTAAACCTTACAACTCGTGTTTTTAACGTCAACAGGCCTATATATATGCTACTGTAAGGCGCTTTCGGTAGTATGAACTGTATATGAACTTCGAATAATATAAGCTACCGTAATAAACTTCACAATTTTATTGTCTTCGTTGCCGGGAGGGAGTTGTATTTGGAGTTTGGACAACATTGCACCGTGAGCAAAATGATCGCAAGTACGACGCGTAATCTTGAAGCATCCAGTATAAATTGCCCGAAAGTACCATACAATTTCAAGCAATTCGTGGCACTTCCCGCATGAGTGAGCCTGTTAGTGATTGGTTCCAATGTACGCATGCTCACTGAGCAAAGACAAGGAGAAAAGTTCGTGGTCGTACATTAAATGTAGCGAGACATCATCATCATGAGCAGTAAAGTAACATAAGTGTACTCTGGAGGTCAAAGTGGAATATTAGACTTGATCTCCTCTAGCAAATCTTGAGCAATCTTCGCGTTTGAAACCTGCGAGAGGGTCACTAGATGCCGCAATAATTATGGGATCAACTTACCCTGAGATTGTAGTGCGTCGTGACCCCATCTTCGATCACACTAAACCGGATATATCGTGGATCCTGAGCAAGAGAGCATCTCATTCCGGGGAACAGCGTAGCATTCAATATGACAGTGTAGACCGCTTCTTTGCGCATCACTGATAGTAAATGTTAGTGAGATGACCGGCAAAGACGGCGTAATATTCGTACAAAGACGAGCACCCCCACCATCCGACCGTCGGACATTGAGCTTGAGGAGGCCAGTACCTCGCTCTTTCCACTGGTTCTGGGGGCAGAGAGTATAGAGCTTGGCGCGGACGTGGTGTATCGTCTCCTCATCCTCTTCGCCAGTTACAACTGCGACAGATTTAGACTCATCGACACGTGAGGGATTTGAAATCTCGCACCCTCCTGTTCTTGCAACTTCTCTGTCTCCTTCTCCTCCTCTGGTTCGTCCTCTTCGTCATCCCTACCTGCACGCAGTCTCTCACCGAACGTTGAAGGTTGTCTCTCGTTCTCCTGTTCGTCGTCGTCGTCGTCATCAACTTCCTCTCCGCTTCCGCTCCCATCTCCGCTCCCATTCCATGTCGATCCATATACATTCACTCCAGTGCTGCTTGTGCGTTCAAGCGAACTGCGTGATGACCCCCCATTGGGTGATTCTGCCCTAGCACGCTTGGGATGAGGTGCAGCAAAAAAAGAATGCACGCCACCACTCGCATGCGGTAGGAACGCGCTACTCTTGCTGAGAGGAGTACGTCTCGGAGGTGACCTGCTCCTTCCGAGTGCGCTCTTTCCGCTGGCGCTTCGTAATGGTGACTTGGGTCGAGAAGGGAAGGCACTTGCAGATACGAAAGGAGAGGTAGAGCCCATGAATGCTTCGAAACCTGTTCGTTTGGTTGCCGTGGTTGTCGGCATCTGGTGCGTTGACCACTGCGAGGAAGAGAAAGCAGCAAATGGGGAAGGTGCAAGGGTATTGTTCGTCAGTGGGGGAGAAGGGGATGGCGACGGTGAAACAGACGGCTTTTTGGACGAGCTGGAACTAGCTCCTGAAAAGATATTTTGACCTTTAACAGCGGCAAATGGAGAGGCTGTTGAAGCATAGGCCATAAACCCTCCCTGATAAGAAATACATA
>PVYP01006620.1:3652-15563 GCA_002995295.1 Rhizopogon vulgaris
TACATAAAATCCTCTAGCCGCACCCTTCAGCCAAAGGTCTGCTAACAGGCTTAACCGTTCGGCAGATGCTGGCTTACCCGGAAAGAGTTTGGCAAGAAGATCGTTCAGAGTCAGATGCTTTTGCATAGTGTGATCACTTGCTCTCGTGTTCCTCCCGTCGACTGTCCAGAGCCATCACTCATTCACATGCCCCTCCTCTGCATCAATCGGCCGCCACTGGTGGCATGCGAGAACTGTTCGGGGAATGCCGTAAGACCAGTTTACAGAACGTTCCCCTGCACCTGGCCGCAGTGAGAGCGTTATACTATGTACTTCCTATACATGCAATATCATGATGATGAAACAGTTCGGCAAGAAGATCGTTCAGAGGCTCTTGCATAGGACTGATGCAAAGTCCACCACTCAGGCTCCCGTTAACTACCCAAAGCCATTATCCATCACTCATTCACATCTCCCTCCTGTCAATTACTCTTCATCCTACATCAATCGGCTACCAGTGGAACTTCTTCAGCAAATATTCTTACTCATCGTCAATGACATAACTGATTATCCTTCCATCTTCTTGGTGGAAGATACCACTATCTCTGTTAACTATACCACCCCTCCCCTAGTCTTCACTCGGGTGTGCTGCCTTTGGCGAATTATTACACATTCAACTCCGGGGGTCTGGTCGCGCTTCCAGGTTGTATTTCCCGGGCGGGCTGGGCCATTGAAGCCGTTCTTTCCATCTCTACTCCAGGCTTGGCTCGCCCGCTCTGGCAGTCGGCCTCTCACCCTTCGCATTGTTTCCAATTGGCACTCCCGCCAACATCATTTTCCTCGACACATGATACGGTATTTCTCAGAAGCAGATTCCCAGCTCTTCAAAATCCTCCTTTCCGAGAGCCAGCGTTGGGAGACTGTGGCTCTCATGGTACCCATGCACGAGTGGGGTCATAACTTGGACACACCCCAGTTGAGAACATTGCGATGTTGCCTACCAGATCTCAGCAGATTCAATGCACCAAATCTTTCTCGCCTATGCACCCGCATTCTGTATTCCGTTGACACCAACACCCAATTTAACCGTACTCCTACCTACAACAATATACGTCACCTCCATCTTCCAGAGGCGTCCGCTCATACCATGCGAAAAACTTTAGCGATGTTTTCTCACCTGGAAACCATCGTGGTGGACGTGATTATATCACATTATGGGGACATAAGTAATCCCATCACGAACTCTTGCCTCGAGTCGATGACTCTCCCCCTTGCACCTGATTCTTTGCACGCGCTCATCGAAGTATTCGATGGACTTCAGCTTCCAAAGCTGCAGAGATTGACTGTGGTGGGAAAACTGAACCAAGCGGGAGTTGATTGTATCATGGCGGTGCTTGCAGCTGCAGCGTGCAATGTGCAGGTGATAGACCTTCATAGAATTACACCGCTAGGCCAAGTTGATGTGGACATAGTTGAGCTGTTACTCTCAGAGGATGGTACTACTATCTGGGAAGTACTCCGTTGCCCTGTCCCATAAAATTAGTCATGTAAACCTTGCAGGGCTCGTGAGGATGTCATATGGAAAGAATAGATATCTCGTCGGTAATAGGTGCCAGTGTGTTCAACTTGGGACGATAGGTGCTGTAATGGCTCTAGTATGATAGGAACCGCCACAGTTAGAACCTTCCCGTTGCTATCAGTTGCCAATGAGGGAGATTTTCGTGGAAAGCGATTCCAAATAGCAATGCATGTTCTGGGTAAGTGCGGGGTCGCGTAACGTGTAATGTAAATCAATGTTAACCTAGTCAAAAAAACATGCTTGTGCAAATCATGACCTTGGAGTATCTATATCGGCCTCGTGACCTGCCTGCACTCATGATCGATGGCGAGGTATGGTTCTCTGCCTAGCTCAGAAACCCATCCCAAATTTGAAGTTAGCAAGTCCGGCATGTTACCTCGTCGCGCATATGGTTTACATCTTACATAGATCACACGTAGCTTCAGAGCAAAAATGAAATCCAAGTTAGTCTCACTGCCAGGGGTAACGACTTGGTGTCTATCATAACAACCTCTGCGGTACTTCTTACAGTGCACTAGCACCTGTATATACATCGTGAGTGAATGAATATGCACAGGAAAATCACTCAGCATACCAGTGATAATGTCGACCAACTCGTTGGTAATGGCGGCTTGACGACCACGGTTGTATTGCATCGTCAGAGCGCCGATCATGTCTTTTGCGTTCTTTGATGCATTGTCCATGGCGTTACGACTGTGCGAGAGAAAGCGTTGAGTGAATGGACACGAAAGACTGCCTTACAAAAAAAACGTACCGGGCACTCTGCTCACATGCGTGGGACTCGACAAGGGCAGCGTATATAGCGTTTGCAAGCGAGAACTCGGCGAGGTCCTTGGTAACGTCGTCCTCCATTTCGTATGCCCGGAATCCAGCTAAACGCAAGTGAATGACCGAACAACAACTAGGCTATGTAATGACCCACCAGACTCTTTCAATGAATTCTCGTTCACAACTTCAACGACAGCAGGCTCGTACGAGACAGCCGAGACGAATTTGTTGTACACGATAGCGATGCTGTCGTACTGGACGTTGTTCTTCACAACCAAGTCGGCGACGCCGGCAGCGTCAGCGAAGGTGGGGATGTCACGACCGATTTGGTTGAAGGACATGGCCAAGTTCTTGCTAAGAACACGCGAAAGCTGGGCTTTGGACTTGTCACCGATAACCATGATGGGAGAGTCAGAATCCACAGGCTTTTCGGTGTCAGCAATGGCGCGACGGGTGGCCTTGGACACAGAAGAGTGGATACCACCGCAAAGACCCTTGTCAGAAGAAACGACGATAAAAAGTTTGCGCTTTGCAGGCGTTTCCGAAGGAGCGTGTTGGAAGACCTCTGAGCTGTTTGAGAATATAGAAGCGGATATAATGTTTGCGGGACGCACCGGAGTTAGCAAGACCGTACGCCTTCCCGCTCTGCATGGCGCGCTGCGCTTTTGCGAGCTTGGTGGAAGCAATCATCTTCATAGACTGCACGAAATAACAAGTATCGGTGGTCAACTCTGATAAACGAAGGACGTCGACGTACTTTTGTAATTTTCTCGATATTCCTGACCGACTTCAACCGTAACTCGATTTCACGCAACGTCGCCATGTTGCGGGCAGATTTTGGAGCTGCTCCCAGCGGGGAGGGCTGGGACGCGATACGGGCAAGCGAACGCCTTGCTAACATTGAAAACTTGGTAAACCTTGGTGCTCGAGCGAAACTGAGCCTCAGAAGTCACCGACTTCCGGCGACGTCCGAGCGGAGTTTTATTTACAACTTGCCGATCCGAAACTAATCTCGGCATCACTGACTTACTAGTCGTGCTCATCAGCGAGCAAGTACATCTTTCACGTCGACCACCACGTTCTGCTACATCAAATGGCAGCAGAAGAACCACTGTTCGATCGTTCGCTCAAGAAGCGAAAGAAAAAAGTTGTAGCTTTCACCGAGGACCCATTAGGTCCTGATGCAGATCCTACTACACCTGCACCCACTACCATCGAGAACACAACTACCAATGGAGATCTCGTCGATCTCGGCCCTACCACGCTCCATGAGCAGATGAAGCGAAGTCAAGATGACGCATCAGAAAAGGTTGATGCTCCTGATGAAGTCAAGGAGGATAATGATTTCAAGGCCATGTTCCCGGACGGTATCAAGAAGAAAAAGAAGAAAAAGGATATTCCTATGGACTTTGTGAGTATATATTTCATTTTACACCAGGTGGTTGCGATCTTACATTGTGTGCTTTATCAGGGAGACGATGCATCGGGCGCATCGACTCCAGCTAGTGCACCCACCGCTACCGAAGATCTTGACTTCTCAGACATCAAGAAGAAAAAGAAGTCGACAAGGAAGAAGGCACAGGAGGATTTCGAGAAGGAGCTCAATGAAGCAAAGGCAAAAGACGATGCTAATGAAGGCGAACCTGACGATGGAGAGCACCTTAATGACGTAGATGAAGCAGATCTTGGGGACGACCCATTCGCGCGCAATGAAGCTCCCGCAGGCATTGACTCTGGCACGGAGCCATGGCTTGGGAGCGACCGAGATTATACTTACCCAGAGGTACATTCATAAGCAGTCATACCTTTCCCCCTTACCCGTATTAACCCATATTATCAGCTGCTAACACGATTTTACGCCTCGCTCCATGCCGCAAACCCATCATTACTCACGTCCACTGGTAAACGATACACGATCGCACCTCCCCAAATTCTCCGCGAAGGTGTCCGCAAATCGATCTTTGCAAACGTTGCAGATATCTGCAAGCGGATGCACAGACAGCCAGAGCACGTTATCCAATTCCTCTTCGCTGAAATGGGTACCACCGGTTCGGTGGACGGCTCAGGGCGTTTGGTCATCAAAGGACGTTTCCAACCCAAACAAGTTGAGAACGTATTGCGTCGTTACATCGGTAAGCCCAATACCATCTACACTACTTCCACACGGCGCTGATATTGTCCCAAGTCGAATATGTGACTTGCAAAACATGTAAATCACCGGACACGCTCCTCACAAAGGAGAACCGTATTTTTTTCATGTCCTGCGAGTCATGCGGTTCACGTCGGTCCGTCAATGCGATCAAGAGCGGTTTCCAGGCCCAGGTCGGCAGGAGGAAGGCAACAGCACAATAAACTGTTGTTTGTATTATCCAAGGAAGCGGTTTGCTACGTGTATCGTTACTTGTCATCATCATCACGCACATCGTCCCCCCTCAATACATGAACTAGTTGAAGAAGGAACGAGTTGAAACTATCCCAGCGCGTGTACCCAATGGAGAGGACACGAGTGAACAAGAAAGACAAAATCACTAAAAATTCATAATGTATATATTCGTTGAAGCGTGAAGGACACTGTCCGTGTTTTCATGAATCCAGATCCGCGACCTTCGTCAACACTAGGCGGCGTTTTTTCTTTGGAGGTTGCGCCGCCTGTGCAGGCTGGACTTCCGGGGCACTACTACTTGCAGGTGCATTATCGTCACTGCTAGGGACAGGCGTGAGTGGCGGCTCGCTCCTCTTCGCAGGAACGGTAGGTGTCGCAATAGCAGGCAGCGCATTCGAGGAAGACGAGGGCGTCATGGTGTACGTGAGGGGAACAAAGTTATGCTGCGCGATGGACTGCAGTTGCAATGCATATTGTTGTGTGTGGTGTGCTGGTAAGATTTCATCAAAGATCACGATCGTGCAATATCCGTCTCGCGATGAAAGAATAAGGCACTGTCCGTCAGGAGACCTATGAAATATTTAATACAGACAGCTGCGGTGGAAGCAGCGAGAACATACCACGACGCATCCGTAAATTCATCATAGTGCAACTTCGTGAGCATGCAAACAGGACCGGATTGCTGAGTGTCATAGATGGCGACGGCATCCATGGTCAGAACAGCGTAGAGCATGCGATAAGGTAGTGCAAACACGGAGCCAGTGGTAGGTGGGGTTATCGCTGGGGTAGAAGGTTTCGATGGCGACGGTGTGTGCTTTAACGATGATGAAGGAATAAGTGATTCCGGTGCCAAAGCACGGGGCGTAGGCGCTTCGACATTTGAAAGAAAGTTCCTTTCCGCCGTTGGAGAAGGTGCCACTGCATCCTTGTGAGTCGCAGGTGCCGTAGATGACCCAGCAATATCAAGAGAAATCGATCCATCCTTGCCTTTCTCCAGTGTTCCAGTCTTCGGTTCACTGTGCCCCTCTGCGCCACCAACATCTTGTCTCAGTTCATACAGCACAGGGGAGAACTTCACGGCCACGCTGGCTTTCTTGTGTCCTGGCAACTGAGCTATGGGTGGACGGGCGAAGTTCGCCCTTGAGTAAATGAACACAGATGATGCGGATGTCGGGTTGGCTTCGCCCGTGGCAATCGAGAGCTTTGATTTACGTCCGCGTGTGGGAGTTTCCTCAGCCTTGGGCTTGTTGGTGATGATAGCAGGATCTTCGAACTGCCCTGCAGGGGTTAACAAAAGGCCACCATCAGGGCTGAACGCTAAGCGGCGGAAGAAGTTCGTGAAGCTTTCGTCTCCATAGAGCTTGATGGTTGACCATGCAGGTGAAGGAAGCGCACGGATGGCAGGGAGAGGAGGCATAGGTGAAGGAGACCTCCCATATCGCCCGTGGTGTATAGGAGAGCCGGGCGCATTAGACCCGCTGAAGGAGGACCGCCTTGAAGAAGGCCTCTCAATCAGTGGAGGAGGGAACATCGATGTGGATGGAGTGCTGGCTACTGACGCGGTAGGCGTCGGAGGAGCGTAATTACCAGAGAAAAGGACATCTTCCTTGTGCTGGTCACTGATAGTAGACTCCACGTCACTAGCAATAGACTCGTGCCTGTAGGACCTTGAATGCCCGTGCGAGCTAGGGGTGCGACTGTGGTTGTGGTTATAGAACATTCGTGTGTTCTTGCCCACAGCATGCGCCTCGAATGAGCCCTGCTTGGTGGAGATCCGGTACACGTGCATTGAACGGTCACTGCTCTGCGTAGCGATATATTCGTTGAGTGGGTCCCATGCTACACCTTGGACGTAATGGTTGTGCTCGGCGATCTCATGTACGCATTTGCCTAAGTCCATAAGCCACTGTTATTTCTCGCTCGTTGACAACACTGAACCCACCATCATCGGTAGAGAATACCCGTGCACAATTGTCCGTGCTGCCGGCCAGGATGTATTCCCCAGTCGGACTCCAAGCGAGGTCATAAACCTGCATTGTCGTGCAACTGTCTCAAATTTTATTACACCCAGGTCTGAGAATGAGAATGAAGTCAGTCTTACCGGAACGTTATACGAGGCTTCCAGTACTCTTTTTCATACTGCATTTCGTCCGCAGTCAGATCGCTACCATACGTAGCGACCTGAGGCGTGTTAGACGGCGCCCAAATAATGATCATACCGTCTTTTAAGAAACTCGCGTTAAATACAGTCTACGAAGTATTTTTAGAGTCATACCGTCTCCAGCTGAAGCGATTAATTCCCCTGAAATTGCGTTAGTAATGTGGTCAAGGAGGAAGCGCGTGTAGAAAACGCGTACCGTTAGGGGAGAACCGGACGACGTTCACGGCAGCCGAGTGTCTACTAAGCGTCGCGAGATATTCCACCCGAGCAGGGTGTGGGGCAGTGCCCTCTGCACTTTGCGCCAGAGATGATGGCAGTATATTCGGATGAACCATCCATATCTGTTTCGTGGTATCGATTAGCGCGTTCAACGTGCGCTACCAGTAGGTAGAGAGCTCACTCACTCTGACATGGTTGTCCTCGCCACCTGTGGCTAGCCTATACGATTGCGCAGCAAAATTCTTCTCATGAGTTGGACGCGCCTTTCTGAAAGGGACAGGTTGAAAGTCGCAAGTGGATATTGGCTTTGAATCATGCCACCGAATCTCAAGAGTGCGGTATCGCATTTTTGAAACTTCTATCGAGCGCTGATATTGTGTTTGGTGGGGAAACGAAAAGGTCCTGAGCGCTACAGGAGGATGAAGAACATCCGAGTCCCTTTAAGCTGGGTAATACGGATCGGAATGGAAACTCCTTATGTACAATTCAGACCAAACCCTCCCCAACTCGCACGCTACACGAAAATGTCGCCGGCAACACAGACGACGACAACAACATCATTACAATTCTACTTAGCAGCAGCGAAGCATGCTCAGTTTTTCCCATCAGCTCTCTTTCCCATATATCACTTCCAGATCCCTCAAATCCCTCTGCAAAACCTTCGTTAGATGTTGCAAACCAGCTTGCTGATTAGATAGGATCTACAGCGCCCATATCAGAGGTCAACGTTCAAAATTTACAGATGAAAATCCAACCTGAGCAATCTGCTTAAGGCCTTCTTCATCAACCACTGTCCAGTCAGAAGCACCATCAAGTCCAGCTTTTCTGCCCCTTTCGCGGGTGGCGTTAATAGCGCCTACAAGTGCCCACAGCTCATTCAGTTTTCCTCGCATCTTACTCATCCCACCTGGTCTTTTAATATCTTCTTCGATCTCCTCGAGCACCACCCGCAGCGCATCTTCTTCAGGGCGTATCGCGGTGGATCGGACAGTAGGTAGCATCAAATGCATGTGCTGAATCAGACACAGTAGGCGGTGTTGTATCTGTGATTGGAAAGACTTTGCACGCTGCAAACGAGATGCATTATTATCGTTATGTTTTGCAGACAATGATTCGAGTCGCTTCTTCAGTTCCTGAAATACGTTCGAGTGAGGAAATTGTTGCATTGGTAGAGAACGCTACGAACCATTAAGCCTCTCTGTTGTTCTGCAGCTTGCTTGGACTGTCCATCAACGCGCTGACGCAGATCATCAAAGCCAACTGCTAAAACAGGGACCATGCTAAAGACAATATGAGCATTTTGAGTGGCGAACGAGTCGCTGAACATACCATGTAGGATCAGGGTTCTCGCGTGCCGCACGTTGCCAAAGCACCTCATTCGTGGCATTTGCAGGCCTGCCGAAGGCGCTCACTTGTTCTGGCGGAACGAGGTTATAGAAATAATGCTATCCAATGACTAAGTTCATGGGTGAGTTATGGATTGCACGCCACCAACCTGGAAACGACATTCTGGAGAAGCTGAATTCCACGCTTGCACAATTGCTTGGATTTTCTGCTCCAGAGCTGCATATTGCGACTGAGGATCTTGCTGTTGCGCCGGTGCAGTACTTCGTGACGCGAGAAGGTTATTGGATGCTGTGGCGCCTAGCATACTGCCAAAAAGCCCTCCAGTAGCCGTGCTCTGCGCAGGTTGGTTCGTCGAGCCAAACAGGGAGCCTGCAGATGTCTGCTGCTGGGGCTGGGAAAATAGCGAAGGAGCGGTGGATGCCTGCGGGGGTTGACCAAACAGATTTGGAGCGGTTGAAGAGGTGGTTTGCGCAGTACCAAAGATACTCGCAGGATTTTTGTTCCCGAACAACGGGTTTGAGCTCGTGCTCGTACCTCCAAAAAGGCTACCTCCGGTAGCTGGAGCTTGAGCGGTCGTGCTACCAAACAGTCCCCCTGACGCTGGCGCTTGCGTAGTGGTACCAAACATGCCCGGTTGAGTCGTTGGCGTTCCAAACAACCCACCAGTAGTAGGCTGTTGGGTCGTAGTACTTCCAAACAAATTGCTACTCTGCGGTTGCTGTTGGGTACCTGTATTTCCAAACATACCACCCGCGGCGGGCTGCTGGGTAGGTGTGGTGTTGCCAAACAAACCACCGGATGTAGGCTGCTGCTGCTGCTGAGTACTCGTATTCCCAAACATGCCTCCAGCAGGCGCAGTAGTCGCGGTAGTAGGATTTCCGAAGATAGATGTAGATGGCTGGGTGGACGTCTGTGGTTGCTGCTGCTGTTGAGCACCTGCATTTCCAAACATTCCACCAGCAGGCTGAGTTGACGTGTTGCCGAAGATATTTGTTCCTGCAGGTTGGGTCTGCGTGTTCGTATTACCGAACATACCCGGGGCAGGTTGCTGTTGTTGCTGAGCACCCGTATTCCCAAAGGAAGTCGTCCCCGCAGGCTGTTGCTGTGTCATGGTGTTCCCAAACAGGCCCCCGCCACTCGTACCCCCAGCAGTGTTCACCGCCGTACTTGTAGTTCCGAAGGGAGATGTACCAGACGTGGATGGTTGGCCGGTGGGATTACCGAAGATACTACCGCCCGCTGTCTGCCCAGGCTGCTGCTGGGTGTTCGTGTTAGCGAAGATGCTTGCGGAGGGTTGCGTTTGGGCACTGAAGAGTGACATTTTTGCGCTCCTTTGTGAAGTATAAAGCAGGATGTAATACTTAGCTGGAGCGTCTCGGTGGTTGAGAATTGCAGTATTTGAACATTCAAGCAAACTCACCTCCCGCCCAGAAGATGCAAGTTGATCACACCCGCGATTCTGACTCTAGCAGAAGAAAATAAGTCGACGCCCCTCCTAGACAGCTTAAGCCAGGGACGGTTGTTAGGATTTACGTCGTAAGACGACAAGACGTGTCAGTGCACACGGTGCACAAAGCAGGTGAAGGCACGATAAGCTGACTCGGATGGACGCGTTTGAATTTCTAAGACCCAACACAAAAGCTCGATTAATGCTACGCTACTACTACAGCCCTGAGCACGACGTGAGT
Organism: Rhizopogon vulgaris; assembly: GCA_002995295.1. NCBI lineage: Eukaryota > Fungi > Basidiomycota > Agaricomycetes > Boletales > Rhizopogonaceae > Rhizopogon > Rhizopogon vulgaris. Next base: position 13,777 of record PVYP01006620.1, read on the forward strand.
ATATCTTGTCCTTGTCCTTGTGTCTGATTCTTACCCTCGGGGGTTTCAAGGAGGTTTAGGATTGATAATACTCCAGTGAGCCTGAGCCATCAGCTCAGTCGTTCCTATGCGCCTTTGTTCTTTGATCGGTACACCTTCTACCTTTTGGATGTCGCGGTTTGCTGTGTGCGCCTTTCTCAAATACTTATAACGAGCGAGTGGCAAGACCATTGATATGCGACTCCGTTGGAATTCCAACGTAACAAGAATCTCGTCTCCTTGCACGACCGCACAGTAACAACTTCAATAATGTTCGTGACACTGCTCGTTCTTTATCGCACGGTCGCCTACATGCTTGGGCATCTATGGCATCTTATTTCTGCGCTACAACTCCGCCCTGGCCCGCCGGTTCTATTCGTTACTATAACATACAGTCCAATGTCGGGGCAGCATCTCATCGTCGATGTCGTCACGTACATCTGCACGCTTGTTGTTTTTTTCATTGTCGCAAGATCTGTCCTGGTGGGAAAGAAAGTGCCTGCAAATTGTGCACGATCCTATGTAAAGCCATCGTTTGTCTGCTCTCCAAGTCGTCCCTTATTCCTGATTTGTCTTCCAGCACACTTCGTTGAAGGAAACAAATGAGACCATGGAAATGGCACGAAAAGCAATCGAACAGGCGAGGGACGGCCTCGAAGAGATGGAAGAGACCTCGGTCGTCACAGCAGAGGCTTTGTTGGAATTGGCCAAAGTCGGGAAGAACGCGCGAGGAATTCATGTGGCATTTGAGGAGATGGCGGAGATGTTGGATCAACGGATAAACCGACGTCGAAACTTTTGGGGAAATCCCATTCATTCGGGTGGAGCGAGATAAAAAAACCCGAAGTTCTGAGGCAGCGATAACCGTCAGTTCTTGCTTGATTTACCCCCTGCCGCTACTTTTCTTACAGGCTGAGATAATTTGCAAGGTGTCAAAAATTTGAATGGATCATTCCTTGGTATGCGACATCTATCGTTGTCTGCCAATTGTAATTCACAATATTGCCCATTGCAACCGTCTTGAAGTGCAATACTACTTCCCCGTTTACCTAACCCAACAGGTGACGGTGTGTGTACGGCAGAGCGTGAACAGCGGTAATTACCCATGATACAGAAGGAAGTCTTCCTTCTGTATCTACTAGAACTAGTTATCACCACCGTCACGATCTCCAAGAAAGATCACCACCAGTCACGTAAGAATTGACAGGGGAGTCCAACGGCAGCCGCTGTATTGTAACTGTGCGGCTTAGCGGACCACGATCGTGATATCTCCGTGACATGCTGGATGTACTACAAAGTGTAGCATAAATGCCACGATGCATAACAAATCATTATTTAGACGGAGCGACTGACGACAAAGTAGTAGCAAATGGGAAGTAGAACGGCAGTAACATGCAAACAATCATGTTAATGTTAACTTCTGGGTAACGCGCAGAAGGACAATCGACGAGACAGCGAGAGCGGGCTCCCATGCTCTTCTGGCTTTCATTTCTCTTGGAGACAGCGAAAGACATAAGAACATGTGAGCCCTCGCGAGAGGAAACAGAACAAGATGGATGTTTCAAGTAAAAAGTAAGTTAGAATTGTTGCGCTGGATTTAGCAGCACGTGATTTGGCCGCGAAATGGTTCACTACCATAATGATCCATGAAACAACAACTTGGTTTAACGTTCAATAGAGTAAGTACTTCTGTTAGGCCTGAGCGCAGTGACCAGCGAGCGTCTTGCGTTTGAACTCTGGTCTGACAGGCAATATCACAGAGCCCAAAC
>PVYP01006623.1:0-12392 GCA_002995295.1 Rhizopogon vulgaris
AGGTCGCACGTGACGTGTACAGGTCAAAGCGATCATTTCCTATCAATGCATTATTTCACCCCGTATACGATAAAATGCATTAGCTGTATAGGCACTCAGAGCCTTTTTCCCCGCACGTTTTCAACGTTACATTAACAGAATGTCCGGGTCACGACGTTACAGGAATAATCGATCCCTTCAAAAGCAGCTTAAAGCCAAAACGGAGGTTTCTGGAGATACTTCAGATGATGCTCCGCGTGCCCACACTAGTACCGGGGATCAATATCAGCATTTTATTCCAAGCTTTGTATTGCGAAGATTTCAAGTGGGATCTGTGAAGTGCGTCTTCGGAGCCCTGTGAGGCTAGTAGTCGGACCAGAAGACTGAGCCACTGTTCTTTGCAGGTCCAAAGGGGAACGACTGAAGGAATGTCGGCTCACCGGTGTTGATCATGATTACATCTACTATTATGATATCGCCACGGGCAACCTCGACATTCGCCCTATTGGACAGGTTTATGGCGTACCTAATTTCTACCAGGATGTCCACAACACCGAAAATATCAACGAACTAGAGGGGAAACTAGCTCACCTCGAACATCAGGCTTCCTCCGTTATACAGGACATGCATGGAGCACTTCCTCGTGGTACTTTCACTCTGACCCGCAGTGGTCTAGAGCTCCTGCGAAAGTTCCTGTTTATCGTGCACTATCGCGAGGTATCGTGTTCAGGCCACTACTTCCAAGCGGATCACCCGGAAAACGCAAACGCCCGGCAGTGGATTAAATGCTTCATGAAGGCAAAGGGCATCCAGTCTACTGTCGAGACGTGGCTACACGTCCTCAGATACTTCCTGAACACGTCGCATTCAGACATCATGCGGGATGCTGCGGAACTCATAGAGAAGTATGGTGGCGCAGGTCTTCTATTGAAGATGGTCGCCGAAACACATATCCCACCCGATTTCAACTACCCGGCTTTCACCTATCAAAGTCATGCGAATCTCTACTTCCTCAGTATCTGGGAAGCCGCAGAAGGGGAAGAATTTATCCTCTCGCACAATGGATTTGGTTTGTGGGAAGGTTTGGCAAATGGCTGCCCTGATTTGCACCGCATTTTCGTCGTCAGTCCTCGCATTGCTCTCGTCCTGCGCAATGCGATACTGCGTCCAGAACTCAGGCAGAACGGTTGCACAGGCCCGGAGCTCAGGAGCTCCTTGCTCAATGTGAATGCAGCACCGGCAACCCCGATTTATGCTGATGGAGGAGAGAGCTTGCGCACCAACTCCAAATCTGTAAAATCACTTACCCGCTACATGTCCTCTCAGGAAGGGGCGAATGATAGTTTTCTATTCAAAATCACGAAGCTATCTCGATCCCAAACACTCGAACTGAACTCCGTTGTATTGCTCAACGTGAAGGAAGTGGGCTCTTTGACCTTCCTGTCAAGGCAGAGTATGCTTCGCACAGCACGTGCGTTCCGGAGTTCGCCAACTAACTTCCCGAAGAGCAACTCGGTCGTTCCGTTGATCGATCATTTGAATGTAAGTATTGGCACAGAGTTGTCGGTCCTTCGCTCACGATCGCAGTCTCCAGTGGCTTCCCCCGACGAGGATATTGATGTTCTCTCCCTGGTCGATGTAGTGCTTTATGTGCTTCTTATGCAAATATGCACGGGGCGCAGACAGTTTACTTCTACGTACGACAGGGCACATGTTGTCCTTAAAATCATGGAGAATGCAAAGTTCACCTCGTTTGAACACGAAATCGGGCAAGAAGTCGAAAAGGCTTACCTGGCCTGTGAAGTAGAGTTCGAGGATGACGAGGGACCTCTTCCAGAGGAAGCCACACTTGCGTCGCTACTCCCCTCGATTCCCGACGAGTTGTCTTGTCAACTCTTCCGTTTGATGATACCATACATGAGCAAACTGGGCGCGGCGATGTCTGGAGGCGAAGGGATATTGGAACAGCTCCAAGATGAAGTTGCCGTAGTGAGCTTTCTTACACACGCCTCACTCAGCCCCGGCGTGTGGCACACGCTCTCGTGCAGTAATACCGGGGCCCCCGGGATTTTGTCGAAACTATTCAAGGAAGGCACCCCAGGAGACGAATTTGTCGAGGCCTACGAAGGATTTATTTGCAAGACTGGTTCACCATCAGCACCTCCTTCTTATGACCGGGCATATGCGCTGCGCCGTATATACGGTATAGTTGGGCCTACCACCAATCTCATCAGTCAGAGCTACCACGAGCTAGCGGGTGCCATGGTAGACAGCTTTAGTCGCGCATTGCTGAATTCCCTGCCGGAACCATACTCCTCACAGCCGCGCGAAAGGCCCAATATCCAGCTCGTTAACTCTATGTCGCACACGCATTCGGACTTTCTGATGCTAAACATGAAGATAATTCTAACGATATTGGGATTTACGCCCTCGAGTGGAGAGAACACTCCGGTGGAGACCATGAAAAAATGTTTCGATGAGATGGGTATCGTTAATGCTCTTGGGTGGTTGGGGAGGCATAGGAGGAATTTCTTGGACTTGCTGATGGATAAGGCTCCGCTGGGGATGCCAGCGGATTTTAAGCTGTTCGAAGACGAGGAAGTTGTTGGTGATACGTGAATCGGTCATGTATGTAAAATGTACTACTGTTTGAGGCAGATTATGTTCGAACGCGATCAAGATTAAACTTAGTAGAACAAGAACGACTGTCTTCCTTCTCCAAAGGTAAGTATGTCTACAGGAGACTAAGGATTGACGTGCGTCCGCTGTTTTTGATCTGTTGGCAGAGTCACCCATGATGTCATAGTCCAGCTCAAACGTTCTGCGTATCCCACATTTCCAGGCGGCAGCTTTATTGTGTGAAGTGGTACGTTGGTCTGAATCCCCATACATTGGCGCACAAGCATATCTGGGTATTCTCGGAGTTGGCTAGGGTATGACATAGCACGGTTTGGGGTGGAAATAATACGTAGTAGCATAATGTTTCCCCTGCGCTGGAACCTCCGTTAGTTTTCTCGTGGTAAGCGTGGTCAATAGTATCGCCATATTTAAGCATAAAAACTGATCTAATACGGTGCTATGTGCGAAACCGTAGTCCAAGTGAAACAGAATAATTGTACTGTGAATGAACTACATAACGTTTGCAAATGGTGAGCGACCATCCAAAAACAACGCCCATCCTTGAAATCTTCTCGGCAGGGCATAAAATGGTGAGCAACTGTACAAATGTCGGGGAGGCACTCCCATTTCAGCACACAAAGACTGTGTCTCTGCGAAATACTTTACGGCTAAAGCCAAGTTGCCATGATGAAAAGCAACCTCCCCCAGTCCACGGATGCTGAATGCCTTGTAACGCAGGTCATCTTGCATATCACAACCCTCGATCGTGGCGGTGGAATGAAATTCGGCCATGTCATATTGATCTGCATTAAGCTCGATGCATACCGAGACATAAGATATGTGGAGAAAGGAATGTGTGCTGCGCGAGTTGAGCAGTCCGGACTCGGAGGCTTTATGTATGAGCTCCTTCGCAAGGTCATGATTTCCCTGGTTGCTCGCAACAACACCTATGTGGGTGGCGCACCAAAGCCTGAGGACAAGTTGTGGATCTTGTTCAGTGAACAACTCCACAATGCTTTGTAGGATCTTCATCGCCTCGGATAACATGTCTTCGTGAAATGCAGCTTCTGCAAGTGCCCAAAGTGTATTTACGCGGCTCGTGGTATCTCCAGAACTTTCGAATTGCAGGCGGAGGTCTTCTAACCGTGTCTTCACTTCTACAATGTCTCCCCCATGATACAGTTTTGCCCGCCAGTGCCCGAGCTGAAACTGCAAGCGTGAGTCGCGATCTTCCGTAGATATTACAAATAATTCATCCGCGGATACTGTGAATTTATTTGTCCTGGCACGGTCCATGAGGTACCAAACTTTGGCTTTCATTGCCTGACTGAGATGCTTCCAAGAGCCAGAGTGTTTGAAGGACTCTAGGACCTGTTGGGATTGAATGAAGCGACCTCGACTCATGTATGTCTCTGCACGGCGGGTAGCACAAAGTGTCGCACTCTCATGGTCGCCGACCGTGAGGTAGAGAGCCTCAGCAGCTTCAACAGCTCTTACTCCTTCAGTGAGCTGAGAAAGACTGTCATAGAGGAAGCCAAGATGCAGCAGACAGAGTGCTTTCGGTTTCAACGTGAAGGGATTCTCTATGACGTTGAAAATGAGTTGGGTAAGGATAGTTGGGCGAGGCTGATGCTGCCGCAAACACCACAAAAACTGCCAACATGTATCATAAATCCCGGTTGTGCCATCTGGGACGTGGGTAAGGTCGAAAGCAACTACATGCTCAATGTTCAGGTGATCCGAGATAATGATATCACTATGACGATTCGGTTCTTTCGGACGCTGTTCCACAGTGCGATTGTATAAGTCGCGGATGTCTCGCATACAATTGACGTCAGGTGGTGGAAACGAATCTCGAATATAATGTTGAATTGGGGCAAGCATCTTGATGAAGTTGTTTTGACGATAAACGAGAGATTGCCTGCATAGAACATCGCGTATAGAGTCGACCTGCGGGAGAGATGGCAATAACTCGTTTGCCAGGTGTTCATTGAGACCCTGGGGCAAGAACGCGATGACAGCCAAAGCACGACGACCATCTTCGCCGAGGTCCTGTATCGATGGCGAGTCGAGTGATAATTGCATTGTGTCCGACAAGCTTTGGAGCTTTCCCTTTCCGTGGTCCAGCACCTTGCTGCGTTGGGTGTCCCACCTCTTCAGTAGCATAGCTGGGGACCAATCATTTTGCTGCGCAGCATTTGCGAGGAGATTGATGGAAAGAGGGTGAAATTCCAATACTTTAAGCAGGTCGATTATTTCTTCCTCGGCATCGATACCACTGGCACGGTTGTAAATTGCAAAGAATGTTGCCTGAGCAGATTTCAACTCTAATGGCGGAATATCCTTCGTTATCCATCGCACGTTGGGTGCATTCCTCCTACTACGTGACGTGAGGATTAGAATGACTCCAGGGATCTCTGAAATTTTAGCAATGGCCGACGGGATCTTTTCGAGTGCCGCCGATGCACTGGCCTCTTCAAAAGTCTCGCCATTATCAAGGATGACGAGGGCGCTGGCGGAACGAAGGAATGTGGATATTTGGCGCATAGGGTCAACGCCAGCAAGTTTCATGCCAAGGGCCCCCGCAAAACGAGTCATAAAAGCTTCAAAAGTAATGGTGGAAGGATCAAGGTCATCGTAGGCCACGAAAAAGCGCCTATCAGCGAATTTTTCCATGATAAGCGGCTCATTGAGGATAGCTTTGGCAAGAGAACTCTTTCCCATGCCTCCTGGTCCAATCAACGCAAGATGTTTATCATTGACGACGAGGTTCGTCAACTCTGCCACGAGATCATCACGGCCATAAAACATGGAAGGTTGTGGTGGAGGCGACGTCGGGCGATACCTGATTCGTTTAAGGATACGCATCACCCGCCGAACAACAACTTACTTTAGGACATTTATACTAGTACTGGCAGCGTTGCTAATGAGTTCAGAAGTCAGCTTCTCTACTCCAATAGCAATGCCAGTGATCGTTTCAGTCTTATGGTATCATTCAGCAGCAGAAGTCACGTGGAGTCCCAGAAACGTACAGTGAAAAATTGGAGGGCGCATTCTATCTCCTTCTCCCATTCAGTAATCTGTTCGCGATCAATCACGACAGAACGAAGCCTCTGCCAAAAGCGTCGCCTCTTTGTAGAAGCTACTTCATTAGCGATGCGGTTTACTGTTCTGCATAGAGTCTTCGATTTCCGGTTGATGGTAATATTGGTTTCACTTACTCGCTAAGATGTAATAAAGCATCACCCAACGAACCTCGGAGGTTGTCTTCGGTAGCCCCATTAATCGCTCTTTCAAGGACACGCCTGACAGCGTCGCACTTGTTGATAATCGCCAGGAGATCGGACTTGTTCTTTATTACTGACTTTACTGACTTAAGGATCATTTATAAAGATATATAAATCTTACACAGACGTACATGGGCGATATTCAGAATGCTTGCGATGGCTCCGAGGATGCTTTTCGCGAGGCTGATGGGAACAAGATCCTTCGCAGTATTGATGGCCGTTATAGTCTGCTCTAGCAATTGAGCCACATCCTGTGTTTCAGAATATGGTTGGTCAGGATGGTCCTGTGTTGGAGATCAGACAAAGATGTTCATATACAAGTTGTATGCCTCTCACCCTGTGCCTTTTGAAACACATCGGGATGTAAGATTCCTGGGTCCGGATAGTAGGAGGTGGGTTTCAGACATCGAATGAAAGCCTCAAGCGCCTTCTTGAAGTTCCTGTGGACGGTGAGAAACACACCGGAATGACCACCGACTCATTGAGGTCACCAAGGCCCAGGCAGCCTGATAAACATAGAAGACCCCAGGAACATGTCACTGGTGTCACGTCATGTGATAACGCCTAGACGCGCATGTCACGTCGCGTTGTCACCTTCATGCAAATAGCGAAGACCGTTCGGTGACTCGTTTATCCACACACTCGATGGCACGAGGAGGTCGAGGCACGTTTGGGCTGACATCCAGTGGTCGAGGTCGCGGGTTTCGCGGTGGATCTCGTGGGAGTACACATTTTCGTGGTCGTGGCCGTGGTCGCGGTCGCGGCGGGTCGAATGCCCCGGGTGATGGCCCAGCACCGCAACGGGAAGACGATGGAACGCAGCTACAAGAACGCTTTGAAAAGGTTCGAGAGAGCGACGAGATTGACGAAAAGCTGGGATTTGCGAGAGTGCAAGAAGGCGTAAGGAGAGAGGGTTGGTTAGTCAACATGCATCCCGTGAGTGCCCCCTCTAGCATGTAAGGACTCAATTCATTCATGAACCTCTTTCAGACTCTGATAAAGGATGCGGATTACCCGGGTGGCAAGGCGGCAGTCGATTTTTACTTCATTCAGGATGACGGAGGAATGTTCAAGTCCACGATGCAGTATGAACCCTACTTTCACATAGCATGCAAGGTCTGTCTCCGTACTTTCTTTGAAGAAATTCCCAGGAGATTAACTACACCCCTACAGACTGGCTCTGAGTCTTCTGTGGAAGAGTGGCTGCAGAAACGGTTTGAGGGCTTGATTGTGCGAATTGTGCGGGAGAAGAAAGAGGACTTGAAGCTGCCGAATCACCTCATGGGCCATCGCCGTCTGTACATGCAGTTGTGCTTTCGAAATGTCAGCGACCTTCTGGCCGTGCGACGGGACATAGCGCCTCTCGCGCTTGCAAATGGCGCAAAGCGGGATGCAATCGACGCATATGCCGAAGTCGTAGCAGCGAGCACGAACGTGGAGTTCGAAGGCGAGTGGGCGGAGGCTGGCAGGAGCAGTACAGGAAATTACAAGGATCGAGATGCACCATCGTGCATCGTGGATATCCGCGAGTTCGACGTGCCTTACTACCTGCGTGTGGCTATTGATAACGAGATGCGGGTGGGGTTGTGGTATGGGATCACTTTTACGGCTGGGCAGCCTTCGTTTGTGCTGTTAACGGAGAGGGTAAAGCGAGCGGATCCCGTGGTGATGGCCTTCGATATCGAGACGACGAAAGCGCCGCTGAAATTCCCAGATGCGGCGGTGGACCAGGTGATGATGATCTCGTACATGGTGGACGGGCAGGGGTTCCTGGTGACGAACCGGGAGATCATAAGTGAGGATATTGACGACTTTGAGTATACGCCAAAGGAGGGGTACGAAGGTCCGTTTACGATCTTCAACGAGAAGGACGAGGTGCAAGAGTTCTTTCTATGCTTTTACTCCAACTTACATCCCACAGGCAGCGACGCTCATGCGATTCTTCAACCACATCCAGGATGTGAAGCCGACGGTAATGGCCACATTCAACGGCGACTTCTTCGATTTTCCATTCTTGGATGCACGTGCGAAGGCAAATGGCCTGGATATGTTCCTTCAGACTGGGTTCGCTAAGGATAACGAGGATGAATACAAGTCCCGGGGATGCGTGCACATGGACTGCTTCAGGTGGGTAAAGCGTGATTCATATTTACCGCAAGGCAGCCAGGGCCTGAAGGCGGTCACTACTGCCAAGCTAGGGTACAATCCAATTGAACTTGATCCAGAGTTAATGACACCGTGAGTCTATTTCTTCCTGTCATGTTTCTCGGACTTGCGCTGTCTCGTTTTCTCTTGAGTTTTTTTTGAGGGGTTTCCCCCGATTTCCCGTCCCCCTTCCTATCATCACGCTTTCACATTGCTAATATATTCCTTGCAGCTATGCAATGGAGCAGCCACAGGTCCTTGCGCAGTACTCCGTCTCCGATGCAGTGGCGACTTACTACCTGTACATGAAATATGTGAACCCCTTCATTTTCTCATTGTGCAATATCATTCCACTGTGTCCCGATGAGGTATTGCGAAAGGGAAGTGGAACACTTTGTGAAACTCTCCTCATGGTATGTCCCCTAACTTTGTTCCATGCAGTTGTAGCTCACTTCGCTGATACAAATCAGGTCGAGGCATACCGCGGGCACATTATCATGCCAAACCGCCACGAGGATGAGCACCTGAATATGTTCGAGGGTCACCTACTGGCATCAGAGACCTATGTCGGAGGTCACGTCGAGGCACTCGAAGCTGGCGTATTTCGCAGCGATATCCAGACAGACTTCAAAATCGTACCCGCAGCCGTGCAACAGGTAAGCTTCCTGTTGCAGCACGGCTCAACTCATACTCACCTTTACCAGCTCATCGATGACCTTGATGCCGCACTCACCTTCTGCGTCGTCGAGGAGTCTAAATCCTCTTTGGAAGATGTGACCAACTATGACGAGGTCAAGACGCAGATACAGTCTGCACTCGAGGCGCTACGCGATACCCCAAAGCGAATCGATAAACCGCTGATATACCACTTGGATGTTGCGGCGATGTATCCAAATATCATGCTTTCCAATCGCTTGCAGCCAGACTCGATGGTTGATGAATCCATCTGCGCGGTGTGCGATTTCAACCGTCCCGGAAAGACATGCGATAGGCGGCTTGAGTGGGCATGGAGGGGTGAATTCTTTCCTGCTAGGCGGGACGAATATAACATGATTAGGCATGCGCTGAATCAGGAAACGTTCCCTCCGAAGCGGGCTGGAGGACCACAAAGGCGGTTCCCGGACTTGACGGAGGCAGAGCAGACCGCACTGCTGCATAAACGCCTGGGTGACTACTCTCGGAAGGTGTATAAAAAGATCAAGGACACGAAGGTGGAGACACGAGAGTCGATCGTGTGTCAGCGGGAAAACCCTTTCTATGTTGACACAGTGCGACGTTTCCGCGACCGTCGGTATGAGTACAAGGGGCTACACAAAACCTGGAAGAAGAACTTGGACGCGGTGCTCAGCGAAGGACGCTCTATTGCGGAAGTCGATGAGGCGAAGAAGATGATTGTGATATACGACTCCCTGCAGCTTGCGCACAAATGTATCCTCAACTCGTTCTACGGGTACGTGATGCGCAAGGGTGCACGTTGGCACTCCATGGAGATGGCAGGAATTACCTGTCTCACAGGCGCATCGATCATTCAGATGGCTCGCGCACTCGTTGAGCAGATTGGCCGCCCTCTGGAACTCGATACGGATGGAATTTGGTGCATGCTTCCTGGTATCTTCCCAGAGAACTTCAAGTTCAAGTTGAAGAACGGGAAAGCCATCGGGTTCTCGTATCCGTGTACGATGCTGAACCACCTTGTGCACGCCCGCTTTACCAATCACCAATACCACGACCTAGACCCTTCTACCGGGCAGTACATCGTGCACAGCGAAAACTCCATTTTCTTCGAGCTGGACGGGCCGTATAAAGCCATGATTCTCCCATCGTCGAAGGAGGAAGATAAACTTCTGAAGAAGCGCTACGCTGTTTTCAATGACGATGGATCCCTTGCAGAACTGAAGGGATTCGAGGTGAAGCGTCGAGGAGAGCTCCAGTTGATCAAGATCTTCCAGTCGCAGATCTTCGAGAAATTCCTTCTCGGAACGACGACGGAGGAATGTTACAATGCGGTTGCGCAGGTTGCGAACCAGTGGCTTGACATCCTCTTTAGCAAGGCGGATACACTGACCGACGAGGAGCTCGTTGAGCTCATTGCCGAGAACCGGAGCATGTCCAAGACGCTGGCGGAGTATGGAGGACAGAAGTCGACTTCTATCAGTACAGCCAAACGGCTTGCTGAATTCCTTGGGGATCAGATGGTCAAGGACAAAGGCCTCGCCTGCAAGTTTATCATTTCTGCAAAGCCCAACGGAGCGCCAGTCACTGAACGGGCAGTTCCTGTTGCTATATTCTCAGCAGAGGAGAGTGTCAAGCGCGTTTACCTGCGTAAATGGCTCAAAGACAACAGCCTCTGCAATTTCGATCTTAGATCCATCCTCGACTGGGACTACTATATTGAGCGCTTGGGCTCAGTGATTCAGAAGCTTATCACCATCCCTGCCGCCATGCAGAAAGTCTCTAACCCTGTTCCTCGCATCCGACACCCTGACTGGCTGCATCGCCGTGTTGCGGGCGCTGTGGACAAGTTCAAGCAGAACAAAGTCACCGACTTCTTCACGCGTACCACTGCGGATTCACAGTCCCAGTCTCAGACGCAGACTCAAATCGACGTAGAGCAATTGGACATGGAGGATTTCGGACAAGACAGGATTTCGGAGCGATCTCGTATTGCTGTCGTCTATCGGAAGTCCCGCAGACGGACCCCTGAGCCTGATGAAGAAGTGCCAGATGACGAAGCACCTCTTCCCGACCCTACCATAAGTTACTCTGCCTGGATCAGGGCCATCAGACCACGCTGGAAGAAACAGCGAAATGCTCGCTGGGGAGGCGCCGGTGATGCAGTCGTGCCTTCTATGTTCAAAGGTGCCCGGATTCGCACAACACAGCGATGGGATATTGTGCAAATTCGTCCTAGCAAGATTCCGGGACGATTCACCTTATGGGTATCTGTCGATGCTCAACTAGTGCCTGTTCCTCTGCGCATTCCCCGCGAGTTTTACTTGCACCTGAAGACTCCACCTTGCGATGGTTTGTTTCAATCAGAGTACTATGCTTTCGAGAAAGTTGCTCGTCACCTTCCTCGCGACCTTCCCTGTTCCAACCTCTATCGGGTTTCTGTCAAAGAAGATATTTATCAAGAAATCCAGGAGCACTTTATGGACCTTATGAACGATCCCAATGTTGATGGCGTGTTCGAGCGGCAGGTATACCCCTTTCGTACTCCAAGCAGAAACTATGCTCACAAAAGTTTGAGGTTCCACTAGAAATGCGTGCTCTCCTCAAACTGGGGAAGACATGTACCGTCGACGAACTCGGCATGACTCTGAACCGTGCTCAAAGCAGCGGTGTTGACTTATCTCAACTTGACCGAGCCAGTGCCTCCCTTTCTCGCAGAACGTACTTGGATAACGGCCGCTCTGGGAAGTATATATTCCTATATCATGCGTGTTCTAGCACATCGCATGTCCACGTGTTTGCGATGTTCATGCCTAACGGTGCTGTCAAACTTCACCTCGTTGATCCCGCTCCCCGTCGACAACCGATCCCTCGCCTTCAAGAGCTGTACAATGACCTTCTAGTAATGCGACAGTCCAAGTATGGAGACACCTCGTTTGACTACCCTAGCTCATGCGATTTCAACACGACATACCACAGCAAGGACACGACAGCCCTGAAATCTATCTCCAGGGAGCTCGGACTCCTGGAGAATATGTCCTACACGGTCATCATCTCATCTATCAAGGATCAAATTTACTTTGACTCCTGGGTTCCGAAACTCTCGAAATTCCCCGTTCTTTCGATGTCAAAGACGAAAGCAGTACATACGCTCAATGCTTTCCCTTGGCAACCCGACGTCGCACAAAAGATGGTTCAGCGATATCTCTCATTGGGGACCTGGCTGGATCGCTCGGTCGCACTGGCGGATTATTATGATGTCCCTATCGGCCACATTGACGGCGATCAGCCGCTTTTGTTATCGGATATTAGCTTCGCTCGGCGATTGATTCAGCAGGACATTGTCCTCTGGTGGTCACCCTCTGAGCGTCCGGATCTTGGCGGCATAGAGGATGACAGCAGACCTACCGAGGAGGTGCAGCACACAGAATTCACATCACCTGGGTGCTATTCCAACGTGTGTCTAGAAGTCACTGTTCGCAATTTAGCAGTCAACTCCATCCTCCACTCAGTCGCCGTAAATGAACTTGAAGGGAGTGGCGGGGCAACCGCATTTGACTCCGTATCCCGCACGCTGGACGAATTCTCCGGAGGCGAGGCACAACGCGACCTTACCCTTGGAGAATCCAATATCTCTACTCTCACCTTCGGCATTCTCAAGTCGATGGTCAAGGCTTGGTTGCTTGACAA
>PVYP01006662.1:35356-49387 GCA_002995295.1 Rhizopogon vulgaris
TATAACATATCATTGGTGTAAGCAACAAGTCAATCAATTCGGAACTTACGATGTAACGCCATTAATAAACAATGGATTGGTTTCGATGCGTCAACCATTCGCATCTGAAGCTTTCGAGAAACGCAATGTTGCCAAGATCTGTACGAACGCTGCCCACAGCATACCCTCCGCGAAAAGCAGACTATGTGGGATGTTCAGCGAAGAACGAATCACATGGCTGAATGACGTACCTTCTTCTGAGCCCGAAGAGAGGACCCCTAACATCTTCGCAGTAGGTGAGAGCTCGCCTGTTGGAAAGAGGTGCCGTCCCGGGTCGAAGTGATCAGGGTCGACACAGTCGCGTGACATCGCCCTTCAAAAATGGTTTAGAATGGAATCTGACTCCAGCTTACCATCCGTTGAAGATTATGATTGCTCCTATTGCACTGGTTAGAAACTTTGTGGGGCAGAAAATGTGATGCACATTGGTTGTACCTTTTGGTATATGGAAACCCTCGCACACATTATCCTTAGTTGTAGCGTGAGGGAGATCTATGAAAAGGCGTCAGAAGGCGGAGACATAGACGCTACAAGTGTAACCTAAGGGGATTGGTGGGGATTGGTGGGTTCCATCTCGTCGTTTCGCAGATAATCGTTTCAATATACGGCAAGGCATCCCGATCGTCGAAGGTGAGTAGCCTATCCTCGCCTACGACTAAACTAATTTCTGCTCGGGCCTCCGTCTTGAACTTCCGGAAAGAGAGTCATGGCGAGAACAATACCGTGGCAAAAATAGGAGCACCTGAGTTATGGCTTCAGGTTCGAATACCATTACGCCTGACTGTTTCAGTTCCAGCCTCCAGCTATTAAATCAGGACCAATGGGCGCGTGTCAATATGACAGTATTATAATGCCTACCGATGTATACCCGCGCAGCAGCAGCCTTCATGGCAGTTTCAAGTTCCTGATAAAGTTCGCTGTCTTTGTCCTCTTGCTGACTGAACAGGAAATCAGGCGCAGTGCCGGCAGCCTTGAAAGAACTGAGATCGAACTACTAGTAAAGATCCTGTCAGTGACGCACAACTTTGCTCTTCGTGTATTCGAAGGGCTGCTCTAGTACGTCCTTGACCAGTCATTTGCTGGTTCTATGAAGCCAAGGCCAGTAAGCCAAGAAGGGAAATACTTGCCTATTCTGATATTCGAAGCATTCTGTGGAGGACACGAAGGGGAGATGGAAGCGTTTGTAAGAGAGAGTTGCCTTTTCCGAGTCAGTGGTAGCTTCCTTCACTATGATGTTGATTAGTTTCTGCACCAGTTCGACCACAGGATGGTCCGGAAACTGCAGTAAGGAAAATCACGCCACTGCACTCTTGGGGGATATGTGAGCACCTTACGTATGCAGAATTGTCCCTGGCAGTCTATGCGTATCGATACTATGTGTCTAGACTCTGGACTGAGAAACCTTGAAGATGAGAGTGGGAACGTTGTGTAATTACTAGCGACGTTGGTAAGGAACATTGTTAGTAGAGATACACGAAGGTCTTTGGGTGAAAACCCGTAGGATTTTCCGGCCCGAAATAAACCTGGGTGTAAATGTGAGCTGTGTAGTAGGGCGGGTGGGCCCGAACAAATTACTTTCGCGAGTGGAACAGTTCATAGTGTGAGCGCGCGTCGGACAAAGCTGGATGATAGCGTATTAGATTTCGTAGCTAGCGTGAGTGTAGCTTTGTTCGAAAGTTCTGTGAGAGGGAGCGGCGGGTGGGCGAGCAGAAAACGAGAGAACTAAGAGCTAGCGAACGTCAGCGGTGTTCGGTGGCAGATGTGGGAGATAACAAAGAGTACCAAGCCACGCCGCTTACTCACGCGTAGACACATCATCTAAGTTTGACATTACGACGATTAACGCAGTGTCTTATGTAGTAGGGGAGACTACTCACTAGTCACTACTAAAGGCCGGTTGTTGGACTGAAATGCAGAGAAAAACCAGGGAGCGAGTGGTGAGTGACCGAGCACATAACCACAGTTGCTCTGTAGTCGACACTGAATTACATATTGACAAACTACTAGTTGTTACAGAACACGCTGCATAAACCGCTTAACGCGTAACGAAATAGCGAGTGCCCTCAATTGTTGATCAACCGGGCTCTCTCCGTGCTAGTAATTGAAAGCTGGAACGGTTCTGGTTGACTGCAACATCACAGTAAATTCATATCATGTTGTGAACATCAAGTCAAAGAACTTACGACGCCATTCCATTAGTAAACACTGGATTGATGTCGATAGGTTGGCCGTTCGCATTCGTGACTTTTGAGAAACGAAGCGTTGCTAAGATCTGCACGAAAGCTGCCCACAACACGCCATCCGCGAAAAAACGTCCAGGGCATACTCTGTGGGTTGTTCAGTGAAGAAATATCCACATTCCAAGCTATGTACCTTCTTCCGAACCCGAAAAAGGGACTCCCTGTCATCCTTGCATTCGGCGAGATCTCGCCTGTTGGAAGGAGGTGTCGTCCCGGTTCGAAACGATCAGGGTCGACACAGTCGCGTGACATGGCCCTTCCAATATCGTTTAAAGATATAAAATAGATTTTGCTCTAGCTTACCATTCGTTAAAGATTATGATTGCTCCTATTGCACCAGTCAGAATCATGGTGATTGTAGGGTATACATTGATTTGTACCTTTTGGTATATGGAAACCGTCGTAAACATCATCCGTGGTTGTGGTGTGAGGGATACCTGTCAATAATGCGTCAGAATGCGTGGACAGGGACGGCACAAATCTGACCCAAGGGGACCGGCGGGTGCCATCGCATCGTTTCGCAGATGATCGCTTCAATGTACGGCAAGTCATCTCGGTCGCCGAAGGTGGGTAGCCTATCCTTGCCTACGACTGCGTCAATTTCTGCTTGAGCCTTCTCTTGAACTTCTGGAAAGAGGATCATGGCGAGAACGAAAGTGTGTAACACCGAGGAAGACTAAGAGCATGAGGTCATGGCTTCGGTTTCGAATATTATCATGCCTCACTGTTTCAGCTCCAGCTATCGAATGGGGACCAGTTAGTATATACTAGTAGCGACAAGCTCGCATCAGATGCCCACCAATGTAAACGCTTGCAGCGGCAGCCTTCATCTCGGCTTCGAGTTCCTGATAAAGCCCGCTGTCTTTATCGTCTTGATGACTGATCAGAAAATCAGCCACCATCGATGGTGGCGCAGTACCGGCAGCCTTTAAAGGATCCAGGTGAAGCCAACCATTAGTGAATACCCCTTTCAGCTACTCACGACTTCGCTCTTCGTGTATTCGAAGGGCTGCTCCCATACATCCTTGGCCATTTGTCTGCCGATGGCAGCGCGGTCGATGAAGCCAAGGCCAGGAAGCCAGGAAGGAAGGTATTTGACTGCTCTGATATTCGAAGCATTCCTTGGAGGGCACAAAGGAGGTGAAGCTTACCAAAAGGAAATGTCTCTAATAGAGCTGCCTTCTCAGGGGTAGCTTCCTTCACTATGATGTTAGTTAGTTTCTGCACCAGTTCGACCACAGGATGGTCCTGCGATTTGATGTCGTGGCCATATGTGAGTGACAGCACAGTTGTTGCTGTGAAACTGTAGTAAAGCAAAATCACACTACTCCACTCTTGTTCAGATGTAAGCACCTTACGCTTGTAAAATTGTCTCTAGATTGGATGCGGCTCCATCCTGGAGAAGGTTCTGCACCAATGAGATGGCTTTGCTCATGTAAATTGGCTGATATTTGACGGTAGCATCAGACCGCAGAGTCTGGTGGAATAACTTCCTGTGCACTCTCCAGGTATCTCCATAGGCAAGGGTTGCGGTGTTAGAATCAATGCCGATTCTGTAGCAGAAAATTACTGTGCGTTCACAATGGGTGACACTAGGGTTGCACGAACTCACAACTTATAGATTGCGAACTTCGGACGATCGGCATACACCGCAGAACGTCGAGTATCTGACAGAGCTTTGGCCACCTTCTCCGAGTTCACAATTATGTAGTCCTGTCCAAGAAGTCGAGAATATATAATGTCCCCTACATGCCGCAAGGGAGACAGATAGGCTTCAATGGAAGCCGTGAATGTATTTACTAGGGACGACAAACCATACTGATGGCCCCATTCCGTGTATGTGACATGAGGCTCGGTAATGTCAATGTCAAGAGCGTTTCCAAGGAAAGGAATCTGAGGAGGACCTGGAGGGAGCGGAAGTCTGGGTGATTTTGCCTTTGACGTCCAAACGGACAGCAAAGTGACAAGAGACACCGCTCCAATGGCTATGTCGATGTTCTCCATCATACGAGACGAATGAAGATGGTTTTACTGTAGCCACGCTTTATGTCCTTTAACTTTGGAAGTCTGATGCCGAACGGCAATACTATACAAGCACTCATGCACACTAGTACTGCCAGCGAGACAAGTTGGAAACGGGTAATGATATAGACGATGTCATACCTTAGCGCAACGAGTTTGCGCTTGCCACGGTCATCGGTATCGTATTCAGGCAGGAGCCGACCTTCATGACAGCATCTCTTCAAAGAAACAAAGAGACAAGGAAGAAGAGAACATAACTTAAGGTTAATATTTTGAAGCTCGTCTGCACGTGAGGTTAGGGCCTCGCCGTTTGCCGAACGACGATGTTCAGCCTGAGGAGGATTTCTAAGATTATGCCGCCTTGAATTGATTTTTGATTGTCGCATCCATCGATCTGCTCGAGCTCACGGCGAGCATTACTAGACTGCTAGGATCTACTAGGATTCATCTTATTACTACCCTCTCAGATATTCCACTCAACTCGAGTCAGAGGCCCGCCGAGTCATATCTTAGATCAAACCATTAAAAGAATCGCATCCATCGCTCGAAGCCACAGCTACCTATATAGATTGCACCATATCATTCAAGACCAAGTGGAGAAACCAGGATGTCCTTCCCAAAATATGACAGTGCGTGGTTCTATATCTCTGCGTATTCATTGTTCATCTATGTCAAAACAACTAGTAACTCAGTCATTCAACTTTCCAAAGGAGGAGGAGAAAGTGATTGCTTACTGGCGCGAGATAGATGCGTTCCAAACAAGTTTGAAGCTATCGGAAGGCAAACCAGAATATGTCTTCTTCGATGGTCCTCCTTTCGCGACTGGTCTTCCTCACTATGGCCATCTTCTCGCCGGTACCATCAAGGTATATCTTTCCTACTGATATCTCACCCTAGTCAGTCGCAACTTCTCTAACGTTTACTGCCTCGATCTAGGACATTGTCACTCGACACGCCCACGTAACAGGCCACCATGTCACTCGTCGATTTGGATGGGACACCCATGGTCTCCCCGTCGAACATGAGATAGATAAGAGACTCGGAATCACTGGCAAAAAAGACGTCTTGGCTATGGGAATCGACAAATACAATGCAGAATGCCGTGCCATCGTCATGCGTTACGCCTCAGATTGGCGCGTCACCGTCGAACGCATGGGTCGATGGATCGACTTTGACAACGATTACAAAACACTAAACACCCCTTTCATGGAAAGCGAATGGTGGGCGTTCTCGGAGCTCTGGAAAAAGGGCATGGTGTACCGTGGCCAGCGCGTTATGCCTTATTCTACAGGATGCACTACCCCACTCTCAAACTTCGAAGCAGGGCTAGATTACAGGGATGTAAATGATCCTGCAGTTACAGTCGCATTCCCACTAGTGGATGATCCTAGTACATCTCTTCTCGCATGGACGACTACGCCATGGACCCTGCCATCTAATCTAGCGCTCTGTGTTCACCCCGAGCTGACCTACATCAAGATTCATGACGATGCACAGAACGCGAATTACATTCTCTGTGATCAACTTCTTGGGACTCTCTACAAAGATCCCAAGAAGGCCAAGTTCAAGCAACTCGCATCATACAAAGGTATCGAAATGAAGGGATGGAGATACGTGCCGCTCTTCGAGTATTTTACAGAACAGGCATGTAGAATGCACTTGTCTCGTTCAGCTTCTGATTGTCCTCTAGTATGAAGATCGCGCATTCCGCGTTGTAGCAGATACTTATGTCACCGCGACGGATGGCACAGGTATCGTACAGCAAGCCCCGGCATTTGGTGAAGACGATGCTCGCATTGCCATTGAGAACGGTATACTCGGTCTAGAAGAGATGGCTCCCTGCCCTTTAGATGATGGTGGCAGATTCATCAAGCCCGTCACGGATTTCGAGGGAACTCACATCAAGGTTTGTCATCATTCATGGATCAAACTGTTTAGGCAAATGCTTACGATCGGCCTTCAGGTTGCAGATAAAGAGATCATGAAGGTCTTGAAGACAAAAGGTCGTCTTATTGTACAGTCGACTATCAAGCACTCTTATCCGTTCTGCTGGCGGTAAAGCTTTTCAACAGAATGTTGATGGATTCGCTGACTTCTTTTCCAGATCAGGAACACCCTTAATCTATCGTGCGGTGCCATCATGGTTCATCCGCGTCCAGCCTATCGTAGACCAGCTAGTCGCCAATAACCTTCAGACGCTATGGTGAGCGCGCACCTCCTCCCCGCGATCATTTACTCAATTACATTCACCAGGGTACCCCAGAATGTTAAGGATGGTCGATTTGGAAACTGGTTGGCTAATGCGCGAGACTGGAACGTGTCTAGAAACCGATACTGGGGGACACCATTACCTCTATGGGCTAGCGATGATTACGAAGAGGTCAGTATCAGTGATTGTCGCGATGCTCTGCAGTCTTAGTATGGGAACAGGTTGTCTGTATCAGCTCCATTGCCGAACTCGAGGAGCTGACTGGTGCCACTGGACTCACGGACATTCACCGCGAACATATTGATCATCTGACTATCCCTTCGAAGATGGGCAAGGGTGAACTGAAGCGTGTGGAGGAAGTTTTCGACTGCTGGTTTGAATCCGGAAGGTAAGCACAGCTCCATCATCCTGCAAAATATATATTGATGACACACTTTCCAGCATGCCATTCGCATCAGCACACTACCCATTCGAAAATAAAGATACTTTTCTCAAGAACTTCCCGGGTGACTTCGTGTCAGAGGGTATAGATCAGACTCGAGGTTGGTTCTACACGTTGCTCATTCTCTCGACACATCTCTTCGGAACTGCGCCGTGGAAGAACTTGATCGTCACAGGTCTGGTGCTCGCCGCTGATGGTAGGAAGATGAGCAAGAGTCTCCGAAATTACCCTGACCCCCATCTCATCTTCGACCAATATGGTGCGGACGCTACGAGGTCAGTGCAATTAAATGATACATTTCATTGGAAAACTTACTCTATCCCAGAATGTTCCTGGTTAACTCTCCCATCGTGCGGGGTGAAAACCTGCGCTTTCGTGAGGAGGGTGTTCGTGACGTTATCTCTCGCGTTCTTCTTCCCTGGGTAAACTGCGTTCGATTCTTCCTTGGCCAAGTGACGCTCCTCCACAAAACCACTGGCGTGCAGTTTATGTACAACCCACATGCCTTTGTTTCAAACAACGTCATGGATCGATGGATCCTTGCTCGTTGTCAATCTCTCATCAGACTCGTCAAGGTCGAAATGGAGGCTTACAGGCTATACACTATCCTGCCACGACTCCTCGAGCTTATCGACGAGCTGACGAACTGGTACATCCGGTTCAACAGGCGGAGATTAAAGGGCGAGGATGGCAAGGAAGACACGATTGCCGCGCTCAACACGCTTTTCGAGACACTATTCACCCTTTGCCGGACTATGGTGCGTGTTCTACGGGAACACACCATGTCTGTACATACTGATGTTTCTTTGACAGTCCTCGTACACTCCTTTCTTGACAGAGAACCTCTACCAGACGCTGCGTGAATTTATCCCTGAGGATCCTTCCGTTCCCGATGCACGATCTATCCACTTCCTCATGTTCCCCGACGTTAAGGAAGAGTACTTCGATGAGGTGATCGAGCGCCAGGTGAAGCGTATGCAAACTGTCATTGATCTCACACGGTATATCAGAGAGAAGAACAACTTGTCCCTGAAGGTACGTGTTATTCGTCGTCATGAAGGCTACTACAACCGATCTTCAACAAACAGACGCCCCTCAAAGAACTTCTTATCTTCCACCCTGATGAACTGTACATTTCCGACGTAAAGTCTTTGCAGCGTTATATTCAGTCGGAGCTTAACGTACGCGACGTGGTGTTCACCACGGATGAGGCCGCGTGTGGCATTCGCTACCAAGCTGTCGCGGATTGGGCCACACTAGGCCGGAAACTGCGCAAGGATCTCGGACGCGTGAAGAACGCGCTTCCAAAGGTCTCTTCAGATGATGTCAAGGCATACATCGACTCAGGCAAGCTCACAGTTGATGGCATCGAGCTAGTCACTGGCGATTTGACCGTACAACGGTACCTCGAGTTGCCTCCCGCTTCTGAAGGCCAATATGCGACCCATACCGATAGCGATGTCGTGGTCAGGCTGGATATCCAGGTCCACCCGGAGCTGATGGGCGAGTGGCTGGCGAGGGAGGTTATTAACCGGGTGCAGAAGCTTCGCAAAAAGGCAGGTTTGCAAGCCACTGATGACGTGAATGTGTACTACCGCTTTGAGGAGGGTTCAGGGGCTGAGCTGCAAGGCGCCCTTAAGGACCACGCGGAAGTCATTCAGAAGACCACCCGTAGTGTTCCGGCTGATATGAAGACTAAGAATGGTGGTGAGCTTGTGATCGAGGAGGAACAGGAGGTGGCGGATGTGAAGTTCATGCTGTCACTAGTTCGGGCGTAGTTGTGTCAGAGTGCTAGAAGTAAACAAGGATCACTTAACGGAAGTTGTATATCATGTACTTGCTCGCGCATCTAGTTTAGCGCGAATGCGAATTCCTGACATGAAAGATTGAAATGACAGACAGGTACGGGCAAGATGATACAATGAGTTGCAGCTACAGATACAGGTGAGATTTAAGATTCTGTCATAATGTGTGGGTATATCAGAAGATCATTTCTTAGTGGATCCAAAGCCACCGAAGCCCATGAGCTTCGCCATCTCATCATTAGCGTCCACAGCACCGTTTTTGGCAAGCGCAAGGCGAGCTTCCTCCTTTTGAGCTTCCTTCTGCGCTTTCTTCTCGGCTCGTCGAGCATCTTCTTTTGCCTTGATATCTGCAAGCCGCTGATCAAAATCAAAGGCCTTAGCAGATGAAGCTTCTTTCGTTTTTTCCCGTAGATACGCTATTCGAGCGCGAACTTGTGCTAGGGTGGAGCGCTCAACTCTAGTCGTCTGACCTAACTTCCTGAGATCTACGGACGGTTATGTTTTAAGACATACTCCACGGGTATAATAGTTATGTTCAACATACGCGCTTTGCTGTTTATGTGATCCAAATAACCGGTGCTGTCCCTGTAATTTCGATTGCAAGTTTCGCAGAAGAAACCAGGCTGCCCTGGCCCTCGTGCGCCCGGGTTCTGCACCACCATAGTTTTGCCTAGATTCTTGTCTAGCTCGAGAGAGGCCTCTCGACGTTTCATGAGCTCTGTTGGCTTCGGAAGATCCTCTTTGGGGGCCTTGCGGGGTTTCTTGCCTGCATGATGAAGAAAATAGTACCTAGGATGAAAGTGCAAACCGTAGATATTACACACCTTGTTTCATGCGCTCGTCATTTTCTTGCATTCGGGACCTTTCATCCTCATCCTTTTTCCGCGCCCGTTCAGCATATTCTTCTTTGTCCCATTTCTTTCTAAAGTCTGTATCAGCGGCCTTGGTGCTATACGCCCCAGCCTTGTCAGCCATGCTGGTGGTTGGTGTGTGGTGTATGTCACGTGGATAACCGTGCAGGCGCGTGCTTTACTTGCCGGCGCCGCTGCTACTGCGGCGTGCAAGAAAATATTTGGTTCAAAGGCTTACCAGCAGTGGTAGTCACTATCAGTGATCACTCTGTTCATGCTTCAATTGAACTGCCATTTGTGTCTATAGAATGGACTTGGGCGACGCAATTCCCCTGGCTACCTCTTTTCCGCTACCGTTTCGCGTGCTCTTTCTGATCAGCTTGGGCATACTGGGATGGGCGACAAACCTTCATGGATTGCACCTGCTCGGGATTGATGCACCATCAGTGCTCGAGTTGCATCCCGCGCGCGTCTTTCTCCCCATCACCTCTCCCTCTTCACGAGCGTTTTCCTCTACCCGAGCGCCTTATAGGCCCATTTACCGTCTATTCGCGGGATATTCAACCTGGTGTTTTGCTGGATGGTCTTTCTTCAGACTCGCGACTCGCTCGAACGTTATGCTGGTGGATGCCTTCAAATACATCCCTGTACTGTCTTCATTGGGCGTGCTAACAGCTCTTATATGCCCATATGAGATTTGTCAAAAACGGGAGAGAGACGCGTTCATCCAGTACGTATTGCTGTTGACGCTTTT
Organism: Rhizopogon vulgaris; assembly: GCA_002995295.1. Classification (NCBI taxonomy): domain Eukaryota; kingdom Fungi; phylum Basidiomycota; class Agaricomycetes; order Boletales; family Rhizopogonaceae; genus Rhizopogon; species Rhizopogon vulgaris. The sequence goes on from PVYP01006662.1 coordinate 45,719, forward strand.
ATGATCTGAGCTGTAGTTATTCCCAATAGGAGCGCTGCAAGATGCATCTTCTCTTCGATGGACAGCCCAGTATATTTTTCGGATGTTGTCTTCGCAGACGTGTTCACGTCATTTGCAAAAGTCCTTGGCGATGTTTGGCTTTCCATGTGCATGCTGCTTCCAGGCGGTAGTCTTTTGTCTCTCCCATCCCTCGATGGCCTCTCCCACTGGATACTTCCATCCCTCATGAGGTATGCGTCATTCACCATCAGTGTATATGTGTGCTCACACAAGGGTGTCAGTTTACCGTACCTAATTCGCTTCCGTCAGTGCACAATCGAATACTGGTCTCCTGCCAACACCAGTAAGCGACCCCTATTTAATGCACTCAAATATGCATCCTCGTTCCCCGTGATCTTCCTTTCTGCCGCTCAAAGAATTGTGATCTTAGAGCTCGCGGGAGAGAAAGGTGATTCGGCCACACGGGAGCCATGGCATGGGGAACATCCCTTATTTCGCCTATGGTAAGATAATTACTGCTGTCATCCTCAAGCTCAAGTGATGCTATGACAATTATTTAGGCTTTTAGCTGCGGCTGTGAACTCGTTGTATTCCTTCTGGTGGGATCTGACCAATGATTGGGGCCTTGACCTCTTAAAGCCGCGATCTCCGGAGGCACGAAGCAGCCCCATGCGACCTCTTGTGCTTTTGTCTGGCTATTCGAAAATTACCGGGTCTCCCGACCCACCTATTGTCTCAGAGTCTCTCCCCTCTTCCAGTCAACAAGTGCTTGGTGGTGCAATATATCGTCAGCGCTCATACCCTTATGGACTTCGACCGGTGCTCCTCTACCCACTCGCCGTATACCCGCTGGTTATATTCTTCAACTTCGTGCTCCGTATGACATGGTCGATCAAGCTGTCAAGTCATCTATATTCCCATTCGGAAGGAACCGCACTTATATTCTGGCTCGAGATTGCGGAAGTACTGCGACGATGGATGTGGGTCTTCATTCGGGTGGAATGGGAGGTCGTGAAGAATGCGCAACAGAGATCACGCAATATGCCGAACGAAGAGGAGGTTGAGTTGATACCGTCAATCCGGCCAGATCCTATGGATGATTAGATAGGACTTACGTTGTAGTAAGTGATCGGGTTCGCTGATTCGCTGAGCTCTACTGACGGATCAGCTTACAGTATACAGAATGCAGATAGTAATTAATAATAGCTCATAGAGGCAACTACATAAGTTGATCCCATTCTGGTTAGTGGCTCTTCCGGGGGTGCTCCTGGGTGCTCTGGGGTGCTCCGACATTCGCCTAACCGCTATCCTTAGCATCTTTGAACCTCTCTCGCAAGGTCTGGTGAGTGTGTCTGGTGAAGTATTCCGTTTGACGTGAGATGATATGACTGCCCAAATAGTCTCAGGCCCGCTTCGTACCTATGATTATCCTGGAATTCGTGAACTCGGAGCCCTCTGCTGTATATAGCCTGAGTAATCCGATCCCGCCCGAAATATACAACCATGTGCCCTCTTGAACGACTGCGCGTCAAACATATGGATGTGACCGGGTGCATAGCACGTGATCTAATATTAGGGCGACGATGGAATCTGTCAATGGTCGTGAGACATCGCTGGTCCTTTGCCAAGGCTCAAACCGGAAGGGACCCATGATGAACGCACTGATCTGTAGCTCACACCTTGTCAGCTGATGAGTCTTCCGATCCAGTATGATCGCTTACACCCTGGACCTCCCTTATAAAAACCTGGACTCGCTACAAACAAAAAATCAGAACCCACCCTTCACCCATTCTTCCACAACTACACCTCTTTCCTCAAAACTCAGCCATGAAGGTGATGATGAGCCCCCCTGTCATCGATTCAGATCTGACGCGTTTGTAGATTTTAGCTATCCTTTACAAGGGCGGTGATGCTGCTACGAGCGAGCCCCGTCTCCTCGGTACGACGGAGAACCAGGCATGTTCCCAATGAGAATCGCGTACTCTGCGGCATGCTTACATTTCATATAGCTCGGTATCCGTAAATGGCTTGAGTCTCAAGGCCACGAGTATGTTGTATGTGTCGAGGTTCTTCTTCGTATGAGTTGTTCAGCGCTCAACCCAACATTGATCTAGGTATCCGACTCCAAGGAGGGCCCTGACAGCGATTTCCAAAAACACATCGTTGATGTAAGTTCAACCCCACACTGTATAAATATACTCGGGAGTACTTAATTACCTCTTAGGCTGAGGTCCTGATCACGACACCATTCCACCCCGGGTACCTTACCGCAGACTTGATCGCGAAGGTATAGTATCAAATTCCTAGATTGAGCCATTCACATGGTTGATTCATCCACCTGATAGGCCAAGAAGCTAAAGCTCTGTGTCACCGCTGGTGTTGGCTCTGACCACATTGACCTTAACGCTTCTGTCAAGAACGGTATTCAGGTCCTGGAGGTCTCAGGCTCCAATGTCGTCTCTGTCGCTGAGCACGTTGTGATGTCTATCCTCCTTCTCGTCAGGAACTTCGTTCCAGCACACGAGGTATGATGACGCGCTGATGCGCGCTTTCCTCTAATTAATGGCACGCTATTCTTAGATGATCGAGCGTGGAGACTGGATGGTCTCTGACATCGCTCGCAACGCCTTCGATCTCGAGGGCAAAGTTGTTGGTACTATTGGTGCAGGTCGTATCGGCTACCGCGTTCTCCAACGTTTGCTGCCCTTTGACTGCAAGGAGCTCATCTACTACGACTACGCCCCCCTGCCCGAAGGTTTGTACGGTTTTATTCTCGGTGATCTCCAGCTTAACTGATGTAATTCTAGCTGCTGGCAAGGCTGTCAATGCTCGTCGCGTTGAGGACCTCAAGGAGTTCGTCTCCCAGTGCGATGTTGTCACGGTCAACTGCCCTCTACACGAAGGCACACTTGGCCTCGTCAACGCTGACCTTCTCAAGCACTTCAAGAAGGGTGCATGGCTCGTCAACACTGCTCGTGGTGCCATCTGTGACAAGGACGCTGTCGCCGCTGCTCTTGCAAGTGGCCAGCTGAACGGTCCGTGACCCTCACCACCTCATACTTGCAAACCGAGCTAAAATGACAACAGGTTACGCCGGTGATGTTTGGAACGTCCAGCCTGCACCCAAAGACCACGTCTTGCGCACGGCTAAGAACACTCTTGGTGGTGGCAACGGCATGGTGCCACATTACTCTGGTACCACTCTCGATGCTCAGGCTCGTTACGCAAGCGGCACCAAGAGCATCATCGAGAACTACCTCACCAACAAGCCCCAAGAGGCTCAGAACATAATTGTTGGTCTTGGCAAGTTCGAGACCAAGGCTTGTGAGTGCCCATTTAGACCGTTTGCTCGTCGACCCTGTCTGACGTGTTCTTGTAGACGGCCAGCGCTGAAGCATCGCGGATGTGAATGCATCCTTGCTAACGGACTAACGTACTCAAAAAATCTATGTATCTGTATGTCTAGCAAAGGACAAGGATGTAAACTATTAACTGTAGGCACAACAATTCACATGTTTCTCTATTCTTTAAACTCGAAACGCGGGCGGTTTTTATGTGTGTTTGCATAACTTGCTGGAGACAATCTCTCTCGGTGGACATTGGGAACATATGGCGAGCCTCTATTTCATCTGCATCAGTCTTGCGTCTCTATAATGTCAGGACGGTAGC
>PVYP01006675.1:865-12377 GCA_002995295.1 Rhizopogon vulgaris
TACCTGTCTGTTGACGGTGTTTCTCATACACGCGATGTGATGTTTTCTCCCTGGCACACACAGAGAGGCTTCTTGTAGCAGTATGCCATCTGCATATAAGGACTTGTCTCACTCGCAAGTACTTTGGTCAGCAGTGTGTATTGAATGTACTTAGCACTTGCACCCCTTGTACTGTCGATCCAGTCTGTGTGAACCTGGTTACCGGACGTCAGCGGCCTTGGATGAATCTTGATATTTACTGCGTCAAGCCTCACTTGTTGCAGTATGCATTGAATGTATGGACTTGTATCGTTCGCAAGCCTTGTACTGGCTGTCAGCGGGATTGTGCTGATCTTGATGTTTTGCGTTTGCTTTCATGCATGCCTGGGCCGTCTAGAGTACGTACTACCGTCACATCGCACACGTACGCCCGCTTAGTATGTAGGAGTAAGTTATTTGATTAGCAAGAGAATTTCATTTCGCCCGCGTGGACGTTGGAAATTATAATCTTCTGTTCATGTTCGACGCACATCTTTGGAGCACTAGTACATAGTAATGATAGACTGCCTATGCGTCAACAACATCGTGTCACCATCCTCAATAAGTCTCCCATACCACGTCTGGTACTATCTCTCTCATAACTGGGTAGCAAATGATATACTTCTCAGAGTCTAGAACTACCAAGAGAACAAATGTAACTCACCCTTCCAATGTTCAAATGCTTCTTCTTCCTGCCACTTGTTCAGTGTGTTACTCGCATCGGTCAGAACTAATGTCTCGTCGGTGGCCGCACGTGAGATAGAGCTGCCTCTGATTTGAGAGTGCTGTATCTCCCTTTGTTCAAGACCGGATAGAATGTGACGACGAAGATATGAGTGAAGATAGTCCTCTTCGACCGAAGGTCGGAATGTGAGCGGTGATGGTGACGGTGAACAAAAGAAGACCTGTCACGACATCATCAATATTCGTCACCTGAAGTCCTCAAAAGGCAAACACACCATGTTGATAAAGTGAGAATGAAGCTGTTCTTGAGAGATGGATTCAACAAGGTCATGGAAGACTCTACATTGCCCAAAGGCTCGCAATAAAGTGACCAGTATTGCTCGTGAGGAGTTGGATGCGAGTTTTCCAGCAAAATTCTATTCGGTAAGACATCAGGATGGGTGATAGGTCGAACGCAATGTCTGAAGTTCCTTACCACGGCAACAACCCCTTCCGAACTTAGGATGGTCTTGAGGTCATTCCAAAACTCAATGGAGAAAAGATGCTCGGGCACTCCCCCTCCAGAGAAGCAATCATGGACAACAATGTCATACTTAACTTCGGAGGCATCTTCAGCCTCTACCATAGCCCTCCTCCCCCTGACCCACCCTCTGGCATCCTGCAGGAACACGTTATTGGAACCGGGATCTGATAAGCCAAAGTATTGGCGCGCAGCGTCATACACAGCAGGATCGATTTCAAGGATAGTTGTTTCCATGTCATGCTTGGCAAACGCATTCGCGGAGATCCCGGTGCCAAGACCACTGTACATCAAAGTTGTCACCCCCGCAACGTCGACCATCAACGCTAACACCTACATTATAAGCGCATGATTCCAATTTCCTTTTTTCCCCTGTGGAGTACTATTGACAAGCCGCGCTGCCTCCTGGAGAACGAAGGCGCTGTAGATCGAATCTCCTAAGGGAGTGCCTTCCGGATCGGTCAATGGAAGGAAATTGTCAAGTGTAGCCACTTCATTCCCAATCCATACACCTCCCAGTAACGAGTGTGATACTCGAAGGTAACGGATAGAGTGCAGAGAGGCCAAGTTGCCGTCTGTTGGGGGCAATATCTCGCCAACTACCACCACACCAGTCGTGGACCGGGTTGAATTTAGGATGCGGAGCGGATAAGTCGTGCTGTGGTATGGTTTGACAACGGAATCCACCAGCGTCGGGGACCGAAGGATTGGATTGAGATATAACACTGCAGCAAAGACTAGGGGAATGACACTCAAAGCCGCTTTGGACTTAGCATTTTGCACGTTCGAATGGGAGATATTTCTCCCCGAATTGACTTTCATCCAACCGTACACAGTAAGAGGTACACATCCCAACCCAATGAACTGGATGCATCGATTTGGGGTTAGAAGGCGTTCATAACTACGCTTTCAGGTGATTACGCACAGTAACATCGCTTGAAGCGTCTAGGGACAATAAACTCAATATCAAGGTTAATAGCGGACGAAGCTGTAATGCATTGGCAGCCAGTACTACGAGAGACAAACGCGGCTGGAAGCAGCAAACTAGATGTTAGATGTTTTAGAAGCGTATGTATGACGGATGTGAATTCTGGGCCAGGTCGGGCTGAACTCACATCAACGCTCATCGCCAGAGACACTGCAAAGTACACGACGGGAGCCAATACCAGAGCATGCGTGGCGAGGGGGCTGTAAATGGGATCCCTGAATCTAGCAGCATGAACACCGACCCAATAAGAGGTATGGGGTGCGAGAAGAACCAAGGAGCCAAGGATGATGAGGATTTTCGAACTCGATAACTTTGGAGTTATAACCGCGAGTGCTGTGCTCGTATTCACGACGTGATTGAGGTATTTGAGAGTCGGGACACTGGCAAACAGCGGGATGACCGAGCTTTCGTAGGCGGTTGTAAACAACGAGATACTGAGGCTCACAACAAGTATGGAAAGGGAGCTCCTCGCGCTCGTCCAAGCTGCCGACTCAGCATTGGTGGGCATACTTGAACTTGCGCAATTGCAGTTAATAGGCAGAGCAGATGATATAAGTGACACTGATTACAAACAAAAGCATGGCGGTCGTGCCGCACAATTTGTCAGGAAAACTGTGCTTTTGGTGCGCATGAATAAACGTTGAATCTCAAAAGTGCTTTTCGCTCGAAGCGCTAATTCAAACAATTGTGAGTACATATGGTCTAATCAACTATAGCTAGAACACGATTGAAGGAGTCCTAATTGCAAGGAACACCACAAAAGTAAGTAACAGGGATTTCTGAAATTTACATGCGAATAGTCTCCACAAGGTTGTCAACCAGGTCTTTCAACCTCCCTGCTTCATAGGCAGCTGCGGTCACATTCTGGTCCATGGTAAGGGCCTCGGTAACCCCCGGGAAAGTAGTGGCGCCATAACCTGCAAAGTGATGTTAACCTCCGTCTTCACGGATGAACAAGTGGACAGACTCACCTAGCCATTTACCAGGGGCTACGCCCAAATGTTTGTACCACTCACGGTCCTTGATGCCGTCTCTCGATATGAAACCACGTTCAAAGGCAATCAACCGCTTGTTCACAGCTTGCACCTGTTGAACAGCCTTGATAAGGCCCCTGCTGGGTTGCCTGAAGGAATCGAAGATAAGCTTATCATCTACCCAGAATGCGAAGAGATTCACCTATGTGGGCGTGCCACGTCGGTGTCGTCGTGCTTATCTTTCCGTTCGCACTTGTGCTTTCCAAACACCTTCTTGAGTTTGCAGAGCGCCTTGGAAACCTTGCGGCGGATCTTGTGGCGAATTGAACGCCTCTTTTTCAATTGCTTGAGAAGCTTGTGCTCCGCCTTGGTCTTTGCGGAATCTAGCTCCAGGCTAGCACGTTGTAATGCGTAAATAGATTCTCGGAGAGGCGATAAGTCAACGTCAAAGGAGTTAGCAGCCGCAATAGATTCAACCCTGAAAGTCGACAGTCAACTATAAATCAACCGCAAAAATTGAACCGTACACACTTGTTAAGGTACGATTCCAACTCGAGGCTGTAATGGGTGGTATTGAAGGGTAAAATGATGTCGCCAGATAGACGAAGCACTTGTAGACCAATATGTTTGGCGATAGCAACCTACACACCATGAGCTCGAGTGCGGAGATAAACCGAGCTGTCCTCACATGACGAGAGAAACCAGGATCACCGTATAGCTCCTGCCAATACTGAGTGTCAAAAATCGAGTGATAGTGATACACGGGATCATGTAACGTGGAGGTGAATCCCCCGTCAGTACTCGGCACCTGACATCATTGATCAGCTGAAGTGGCAAAAATTCTACTTCGAAATACATTCACTTACGCCATGGTATTGCAAGAAGACAGTATAATCACTCCCTGATCCCAAGGGACTCACCCCGATGCTATCGGCTGTTAGATGTTTATCCATGTGCATCGCAGCAATCTCCGCATTCGTATAATCTCCGAAAAGTGTTCCGGTGTCTCCACGAGCATCCCATAGGCTTCGGTTCTCAGAGGTAGGGTGGGGAAGCTGCTCTGCCGTTTCACGAAGGAGATGTGCAAGTAAGGGAGATCCTGCGGCCTTGAGACGGGAGCCAGAGGCTGAAGTATCTGAACATGGAATCTGATGTGTAAGTGCACAACGAACGTTGCAAGCCAGTCCTACATACCAGTGTTAACATAAGCCACGACATGGTCCTTGATCCACTCGGAGAAGTCCTCGCCCCATTCTGTGCTGCCAATCAATCCATACTAGGAGAACTTGAGCATGACATTAGCGTAATAAAAGATATTCTCACTTCTTCACCGTCCCAACTTGCAATGACGATTGTCCTTAAGGGCCTCCATCCTTTCTTTAACAGGGCCCCCAAGCCACGGATTGCCTCTGAAACAGACACGGTACCTGAAATTGGATCGCTCGCTCCCGTCACCCAAGCTGGCAGATATATTAGTGCGTGAATCCCCAAATGAACAAAAGCCTTCACCATCTCGGTGGGCCCCTAACACGACCACCTCGTTCTTGATGTGGCCAGGAATGACACCCATCACGTTCCAGATCGGAGTAATTTTTTCTTCCACTATAGAAAATGAGGACCCAATGATGACAGGCAGAGTGCGGTCTTACCATTATTCACGAGACGAACTGTAGGGCCATCACCGCCATCCTCAAGGTGTTTCAGAAGAACCTCAGCATTGACCCAAGAAATGGGCAAACTGGGGATGGTTGGTTTGCTTCCTCCCTCAACTCTCGTGCTATTTTCATACGAGGGATACCCAGGAGTTGAGGGATCTCCGGGATACAGTGACAAGAACTGCACGGAACCGCGTTGTACGGAAGTTGGGTTGCGTGCAGGACCATGGGGATAACTATATCATGATTTAGAGACAAGGCCTTGAAATAGGAAATCGGACGAACGGAGCATAGCCATTTTCGACTGTCACCGTACCATCGTCACGAGGGTCAGAGTAAACGAGAACAGCGGCAGCACCAAGTTCCTGAGCTCGTTTAACCTGATTTTTGTTCAGTTCACGAAAACATTATCAATAAGACTCGAGGAAGCGTGCCTTCAAACCCCTGAAAACACGGCCGTAGCGAGTGAGGACAATCTTTCCACTGAAATCAACACCTTTAGGTGCGAGGTATCAACAACAGACTCCCAGCAATGAAAACCGTCGCATACCAGCTTCCACGAGCGCATCGTAATCCTGCTTCCTTCCGTAGTGTGCATAAACCAATGTCCCTTCAGCCTGACCCCCTCTGCTAATGCCATGCCAGGTCGGGACGGCATTGGCGGACTTGAATGCGTAAGGATCGGTTTCATCAGCAACCTCTTCGAGCTCAGCAGACCAAACGGGTTTGCGGTCGTCTCCGAGAATTTCCAGGCTATGATCCAAAGGGCTATTCAAGATAGGGTAATAAACGTCGATCCAAGCCTTGGGTTCGTCGAGAGATGAAATGGTTAACGTTGCCTCCCGAGACTCGCGGGAACCGGCTGAGTATAGTGGGATGTCAGAAGATGAACGATTGATTTGGAGCTCTTCCTGGAGGTGCGCGAAGAAAATCTTTGCTGTGTCAAGGTCACCTGCGGTGCCAGCCCTGTGGGCCTTGGCTGCATAGACTCGGGACGCGACGGTGGCGCTGTCTTCATCTGGTACAGACCTGAGTAAGTCAATTAGTTTCATACATTAAGCATTGGGTAATCAACAATTAGTACATACAAGAACAGTCGCTCCGCCTCTTTGCCTTTAAGGAAATGTCCTTTGTTTCGAGCGTGCGTCAGGGCATCCAGCATTCCATGTTCTTGGACACAATGATGCTCCTCGTGTCCATGGTGGGAAATGCGCTCAACATTGCTCAAGAGACGGAGTGTACAAAGGACAGTGAGTATGAGAGCAACGCGGCGCCCCCATTTCCTGCGTGGAGAGGTAACATACTGTGGTCGGTGTGTGACGGGAACCGGAATGTCCCCTTTCGCCAACTCATAGTTGACTTGGGCCTTCTCGTCCATAGCAGAAACCAAGCTCTTGATGTTATCGTTTATGAGCAAAGACTCGCGTCCGCAGCAGGGACGTGCTTCGCTATCACTGTACCTGGGAATAAGAAGCGGACCAATGTATTTCCAGCTTGCATAATAAATGAAATAGGGTCCGGATTCCGGAATGACATAGCACATGAATTGTAAACATGAGGGATATTCAAAAGGCCATAACTCGTAAGCGAATCGTCATATAGTTACTTGTTAGTTTCCTGTAGCATTCGAATTAACTTCGTGAGATAAACCAGCTATTTTATTTCCCCAGTACCAAGCAAGTCCTGGACGGTATATAGACCTGCGATTGCTCTGAGACACCTTGCGAAGTTGATTGGGATGAGGTCGTACCTGCAACCAATTTTTCCTTCCATGCCACTCCATCGGTGTTGTGGTGAATTTGCTGCCAAGTGAAACATTCTCGAATCCGCCAAACTTCTTTTCATCACTGGTGAGAATAATGCGATATTCCCCTCCTTCATCAATGCCAACGCGATAATCCGTGAAGGATTTGGTAGGGTGGAAATTGAAGATAAAAAGAAGACTAGAGCGTTCATAGACGATCATCTTGTCACCCTCGTCTTTGAGAGAGATGTATGCCTTTTTATAAAATAAATCAGTTCGACAGATTCTCTCAGGTCATATGAGATCCTGACCTGGGAAGCTGACAGCCATCGGTACTCCTCTTCCAAGTGGTTCATCGCAGCATCAAAGTTGTTCAGATATCGGTACCGAAGGAGCTGATCGTCTACAATATTCCACTGTCTCCTGGCATGCTGGAAAGAGTTGTTGTTTCCTTCCCGAGGAAAGTCAAGCCACTGTATAACCAGATATGAAGGGACAGTGTGTATTGAAGAGTTTTGAAATGCCTTACCTCGGGGTGTCCAAATTCATTGCCTTCGAAGTTCAGGTAGCCTTCTCCGCCAAGTGAATGGACCAAGAGACTACGGTCGTGAGTGATTGTCTGGAGTCTCAGATAATGGTGCTCACCGGATCATTTTGTGCAAAGAAAGACCTCGTGCGATGATAGGCGTCATCGGTGTCAAGTCCGACATGTGCGTATCTGGAAGGACGTTCGGATTATCTGTGATACACAACATGGTGCAAGCAAGCATACACATTTCTTTGTCCATTAGCCAGAAAGCCAGAGTCTTGTCTCCCACAAGAGCTTGGTCGTGACTTTCAGCGTACGCAATGCTCTTCTCACCATGTCGTCGGTTTATAAGGGTGTGCACGATATTACCTATGTTCCACTCGTCATCCGACTTGTGCTTCAGCAGTTTTATCCACATATCCGGAATAGCCATCGACAAGCGGTAGTCAAATCCAAGACCTCCTTGAGATACGGGAATACAGAGCAAAGGCATGCCCGAAACGTCTTCTGCAATCGTGATAGCAGATGGATAAAGAGCATGTATCGCATCGTTAGCCTCCAGATGACTGTTAGTAACCAAGTAATCGGGACATCATTGTAATATTTACCAGCATGAGGTACACTATAGCTTCCTCATCTGCGCCCGGACCAAAGTACTCATGGTAACCACCAGAGAAACCTGTCCCGATACCATGATGGACATACATCATACTCGTAACACCATCAAAGCGGAAGCCGTCGAAATGGTACTCCTCCATATAGAAGCGCAGATTACTCAACAAAAACCTCAGGACTTCGTGGCTCCCGTAGTTGAACAGCCTGCTGTCCCACAGTTCGTGACGTCCTTTGCTGCCTTCGTGGAAGTATAGGTGATCTGTCCCATCGAATGCGTTAAGGCCGTCAAGGACATTTTTGCAGGCATGTGAGTGTACAACATCCAGAAGAACAGTTATGCCCATGCCGTGGGCGGTGTCAACAAGCTCTTTAAGTTCCTCAGGAGTTCCATACCGAGAACTTGCAGCGAAGAAGCTGGTTACTTGATAGCCAAACGCTAGCATAAGGAAGTTCAGGTTGAGGAGCAGAACAATGGCTCATCACTTACACGCATAGTACGGATGCTCCATGATGGCCATCAACTGTATGGTATTGTAACCCAGAGCCTGTATCCTCGGAAGCATATCTGTCGTGAATTCTTTATAGGTGCCAACACGGTGTTCGGCCGTCGAAATTCCAACATGGGCCTCGTATATTCTTACCGTTCTTGGTTGCGGAGGACGAGGGTTTTTAAACTGGTATCTTTCCGACAAAGGTGGATTCCAGAGACGTGCTTCATAAGCAGGAGAGAAGGACAAATCTTGGGTAACGCGTCGAATCCAGGCAGGGATACGCTCGATACGAGCACCAGAGGGTGTGATCATGGAAATCTGGGCGGGGTGAGACCAAGAACGTTACTATATATCACACCTAAGATCACATCTACTCACCTTGACCTTGGAGTCATGAGGTATGGCGCATACCCCAGGAGCCTTAGGAGGGACTGTAATTTCCCAAATACCAAATTCATTCTTTTTCAACGGATGGGACAATCTATGCCACTCGTCTGAATCCGCAATAGATGTCTCAATAGCCAAGGCTAGAATGAAGAATGTGACTCACTGAAGTCGCCAATGAGATGTGCCTCTGTTGCATTCGGTGCCCACTCTCTGTAGACCACCTCACCGCTCTCCATAACGTTGAAGCCCATCTTCTCAAACCCCTTGGTGAAGTTATCATACCCGCCCTCATATTGATCAATGGTATCCTTCCACTTCCGAAAGCGCTCATTGCGGTGAGCGATGGCAGGGACGAACGGCTCCAGATACCCGTCGAGTTTCAACACAGATTGAGGATCAAAGCTGGTCGCCATTTTCTGGTGAACACTTGACACGAGAAACTTCGCGATAGATGGGAGGAGATAACAGGGAGGAGATGAACATCTTCCTTTCGCTCCATCCAGTGCCAATAAGTGGCAACAACTCAGATAGTATGATATGACGTATCAGACGACTTATCTCAGAAAGGAAGGTTCTTGTCGTTCATCTGTTTCTATGCGCTGGCTGGCACGTGTATATTACAATGAAAAGCAAAAACGAACATACACGAGGCTCATGCCTTCATCCAACCCCTCTGGACTCCATACAATACAATATCCCCTGCGCTCCATAAACCACACGGTGGCAAACATGTTTTCCGCTGCCCCTTGCGACCCTTCCGTGCTGCGGTAATACAGTCACCCAGTAGCTTGTCTATCTCAACTAGCGAGTTGTAACACTCTTGCCCATCATACCCTGTCAAAGATGCAACTGTTGTAGGCTCAGCCGTAGTTTTCTTTCTCGCACCAGGAGGCTTCAGTCTCTTTGAATACAACAATTTCTGCGTGAGATAGTGAAGCCACTGATGCTTTTGGGTGAGTATGAAATACAACAAGTACGACTACGATTCTTACCATGACATTTGTAAAAGGTCGATAGTCTTCCCAAGACTGGCCATTATGCTCTTTCATCATTCTGTAGACATCAAATTGGTAATCTCCTGCCGCTAAGATCAGCAAAGTGCATGTCCTAGGGGGATGTATGTCACCGACCTTCCCCTTCAAATATTTCCTCATCAAATGGCGTCCAATATGTCTTGGGACCTCGACCATCCCTACTTTCCATCCTGGAAAGCCCAAGGTCAATCACAGTCGCCTTGACGCCGAATCGAGGATCATCCATGTAGAGCTTCCTTCCTGCCCTTTTCGACGATGCGTTCCGAATAGGTACGTTCTTCACCAATATCTGGCCCCAGTGTAAATCACGATGCTATTTCATGTCAGCTATGGCATCAGTTATAGCAAACAATCTCACTTCGAACGCCACAAGCTCTTCCGCTTGCTCTAGAGCCCTGGCTACCTGCCAGAAGATGCTGCATGCTTGATGCCAGCCAGTCCTTGCGGCGTTTTTGAAAGTGAAGGCCTCAAGGTCTGGGCCACCATTTGGCAGCATAATGATTGCGTAGACCTGCGTGAGGTTGAAAGAGTCTAACCAATAATGTCAATGATCGTCGTCAACAACGTCCGTGCGCCTCCTACCTGGTCTTATACTTTCAGAACCCTTGCGCTCGTTGTATTCGTCCCAAAGATCAAGAAGCAACGAAGGATAGCGCCCACGGACGACGTATGTCCTCAGAAGTTTGACAAAGCCGCTGCACATTTCTCCCATAGCTCGAGTGACAATAACTTCCTTCAAAACGTCACCGGCGTCACTCGGTGCAGGAGTCTCTGAGTCATTCGTGACCATTTGTTCCTCATCTCGCAAGGGGATGATCTTAAGAACTACGTCGCCAATGCCAAATACCTCTGAAAACGAGGCCTCGCCAATTTTGCGAAACTTGACATCCAGGTTATCTTCCGCAGGCTGTACGATCGGATCAAATGGGAAAGTCTCGATGAAAGCAGAGAATTCATGCGGACAAGTCTGAGAACACTCTGAAAGCAGGGGGAGTAGGTGCTCAGGTTGTGAGGATGATGGGTCCTCGAATTCGGTTACATCCGAGAGGTTAAGTTGCTCAAGCTCGAGAGAAAGATCCGCGTCAGTGGGTGTGGAAGGGGTGGAGAGCAACCGCTGGAAGAGTGCTCTGTTTTTTCCTCGGCGTATAGGTGTCAACTGTCGCACTTTAGTTGTCGGTGGTGCAAGAGGTACAAATACGGGTGTGAGAACTTGCTGCTGGAGCAAAGGTGGTGGCGGCAGCTGTTTCGGGAGGACTTTGGGTAGCTTATAAGGTGCAGGGGGGACCACGACCTCGAGAAATGATGACTGTGGTTTCAAAATCGTAGTTGCCGGTTGGATTTTGCTTTTGGGTAGGGGTTCATCGTCGTCAGAGGATAGGACGATCACTGACCGCGTGCGGCCGTTGCGTTTCTTCGCTACTGTTGCCGCAACTTCCTCCACGTCAGAGTCACTATCACTTATGAAGATGATCGCCGATTCCCCCAGTGCTTCCTTGCCCTTCGAATCGGCTTTTGGGGCCACCACCACAGGGTTCACCCTAACACCAGTCCGCGATACCCGCCGTTCCTGACTGAGCTTTTTGCCACCGTCATCAAAGACGATAATATCGAGAGTTACGAGTGGAGAGGTAGGTTTCAGCGCAGCCCGAGGTGATGCTTTCACTGATGGTTTGACCTTCTTTCTCGTGAGCGCTACGGGTGACAGAGCTGCAGATGAGGCGCGGGTCGTGTTCGTGCGGAGAGGTGTAAGCGGCTGTCGTACAAGTGTCTGCTCTTCAAGTTTTGAAACGAGTGTCTTTTTTTTTGGTTTGTCTGCTAACTTGACATGGGCCTTCTTCTTAGCTGGACCGAGCGGGGATTTGGCAGGTGAAAC
>PVYP01006680.1:9992-26635 GCA_002995295.1 Rhizopogon vulgaris
CCATGGACTGGAACACTCTTCCAGACAACTTACCAGTGCCTGTAGATGACGGGGCCGCAGACGATCTGAAAGCACAACGCGATCTGGCAGATATTGCTCATATAAATCTCCCAGCCACATCCGGGCCTGCTTCTGTCAATATCTTCATAGAATCTTTCGAAAAACCTGTTCTCTTATTCATATACCCCCGCACAGGGCAACCGGGAGTGCCCAATCCGAAAGGCTGGGACGATATTCCAGGTGCTAGGGGATGCACGCCAGTAAGTCACCATGTGTTTCCGAGTCAAAAGTGAATTCTCATTTTTTGACACCCGTAGGAATTGTGCGGTATCAGAGATTCAGTTGAATCTTTGCTGCAGCTGACGCCCCGCCCTGCAATTTTTGCACTTAGCACTCAGGGTACTGCATACCAGCTAGAGGTTGCAACCCGTTTAGACCTTCCATACCCGATCTTGAGCGATGAGGGGCTTGAGTTAACTCGCGCCTTGCATTTACCCACTTTTGAAGTGGAAGGGGAGACATTGCTGAAGCGCATAACCCTTCTTTTTGACAAGGGAAGAATCAGAGGATTGCAATACCCCGTATTTCCTTCGGATAGGGCTGCGCAAGATGCGACAAAGCTCTTTGACCTTTAGCTTGAGCCCTTAGGCTTATGAAAAGTATGGAGGATTTATGTACACTACCCAATCGCAATTCAGGCTGCTATCCGTGATTTCAAAAGAGCATAGTGTTGTCCTCCGAGCGTATACGTAGGGGTAGCTGATTAACCGGAGTCTGAAACACAAGTAATAGCCGGATTTATAACAAGTTCAATGTTGGTCATTTCCGGTTTACCTTTGGACACGATGTCCGGCCAGCACTCTTCCAACAGTTCGCGCCTTCTGGCCACAATACTCCGCAGACCATCATTAATGTCGTCAGCCAAATTTATCTTTCTGGTCATGCTACTGGTCAATTTTCGGTCTCTACCATTTGCCTGGCACAGTGAGTGAGAAATGTCCTAGTTGTGATGTGCGCCAAACGCATTTTCCGCGTTTAGTTCGTGTATTCCTGCCAGTCCTGCGACTTCGTCTCCAATACTACCTCCTACGATTTCGTATCATGTTCAAGCCCAAAAAGGTTAGAGCAAAAATCCTCAACGACTGGAGTGAGGCTTTATGTCCAATCGGCGTAAACCCTTTCGAGCTTATGACCGTACAACATGACTGGACGAGTACGTCCCATTCTAACTCTCTCATGAAGCGTGAGCCCACTAGACCTTAGCGGTGGACGACGCTGATTACAATGGACATCTCAGCAACTCCAGTTACGCAAAGGTAGGGGCTCAACGTGCTCGGCCCATCTAAATAACGAAAACCTCCATCTCTTCAGGTCCTTGATGCAGCTCGTCTGAAACTGGTTCTGAAAGCCTTCCCTGCATTCGCAAGGAGTGGTGGATGGCTGGCTCTAGGCTGTGCGTATGAACTTCACTCTATGCAGTTTTCGGTTAACCCTCATCATACATTTTAGCTACTCATTATCATTTCATTCGAGAAATACCATTTCTTGCGAGGTACCAAATAAGACTCTCCATTGGGGCATGGGACCAGAAATGGGTGAGCTTTCAGCGCCTCTGCATGCAAATAATCTGACAGTGATTGCGAAGATGTTCGTTATTGCTCGCTACGTCACTTTCCCAAAGAACAGGCATGTAATAGACACTAATAGTGATGGCGCCAAACCATCCAACACGCCGACGACATCAAGTGACTTTCCTCGAGTCTCGTTGAGGACACCTGCAGAGGTCTCGATTACCCCTGTGACCCCCGGTGATGCGAGTGAGGTGGACACCAACCTTCAAGTAGAAAAAACAGTCGAGACAATGAAAGCCCTGGTCGCTGCACAGTCACAAATGACCGAGCCCGACGGCAGCGTACTTCACTGTGTGGCAATATCACACATCTGCTTTAAGCATGGCCGCATTACGGTGCCTCCTGGCGTCATTCTTCCTTGCGAAGGTTTCTCGAAGCCCCCAAGTACTGCTTCTGATGCACCATTCTCACCGACAAACCCGCCCGCTCACTGGAAGAAGGTACAAGCACTGCGCGTTGCTCCATCAGGCAGCATGCCTGCATTTGCTAAATTCCTGAAAGGAGGCTGGCGCGATGTCCCTGAAGGCGAGAGGTGGTGGGAGGATGCTCTAGATGGGCCAGTAGAAGAGCAGCGAAAGGCAAATCTCGCAGTCTTTGATTACATTAGGAACGGGATGGAGGCGACCAGATCTATCCGTTAATTACTTAGAGTTTATTCATATAATAATTTGAGGGCTTGCTTGACATCGACTGTGCGCCTCGACTCTGATGATGACCGAGGCTTATTAACCCAAGAGTCGACTTCTGAAGGCGATATCGCAACCCTCTGCACAACGATCGCAAGCAAGTTGCGAGCAAATGGGTCGTTTTACCAAGCACTCCGAAGTACCATCTCTATGACGGGACGCGCTGGACAAAAATGTAAATATTGGATTTCGCTTGCTTTCTAAGACAAGACAGCCTTGGAACCATTTTTGGTTTTGTGAAATTTGGAAACCTTAGAATTTGTTTCTTATTACAAGTTTCGCGAAGTTCGATATTTATATTTTTGTCCAGCGCGGCCCTTCATACGGCCCTTCATACCCCTTCATACATCTCCTACTTCTATTCAATGATAAAT
Organism: Rhizopogon vulgaris; assembly: GCA_002995295.1. NCBI lineage: Eukaryota > Fungi > Basidiomycota > Agaricomycetes > Boletales > Rhizopogonaceae > Rhizopogon > Rhizopogon vulgaris. The sequence goes on from PVYP01006680.1 coordinate 12,684, forward strand.
ATTTATATTTAAAACTTGTGGTCATCTCTTCACAATCTACGGAAGCAGCAACCACGTCGCAAGCAATTTCGGGAAATTGGGAGTTCCCAATCCAGTGACTGGGTCCCAGCCTGGCACGGCGGTGTAACCAGCAGTACCACATCCTTGGTTACCGCCCATGGTGATATCATTGAAAGCACCAGCGAAGCTAGACGAGTATATCTTCGTTGCAATAGCCGGTCAGAAAAAGGACGCTATAGTTTAAGACAGACACTCACAGATGGGTTGATGAATCCTATCGGACTCTTTCCCACTGCCAGGCGAGCATCATTGACCATTGTCAGGATGGCTCCGCTGACTGGAGAAGAGCAAGATGTTCCGTAAACCAGGTAAAATCCGCCATCGACAGCAACAACGTAGTTCTGTAAACATAGCGTCAGCATCTGTCCGGTGAATCCTCAAATATAAAGACTTACAGCCCCATTAGCGGAAATGTCAGGGAAGCCACGGGACTGCCACAGAAGATTAGTTGACATACTCTCCAACTCGAGCAACACTTACCATTCCCGTGGAGTTCCAGATATCAGGAGGATACTGAGGGTAGTAGTTCGTCAAATAGTATTCGACTGCCGTCTTCTGGTAATCAGGCATGGCGAAGTAGTTGCTGAAACCGCCTCCAGAGTATATGACTTGTTCGCAGGCACCTTCAGGCTCGTAAACCGTCGAATTAGGGTTGACCTGAGTGGCACCAACAGACGTGATGTAGGGGCAAGTTCCCGGGAAACTGGGGTTGAATATTGTGCCGTTCAGGGAATAAGATCCTACGAAGGATATTAGCTCATTGCCACAAATATGCTGGCACAGCTCACCATTCGCCGTCAAGCAGTAACCGCCGTTTCCGGCAACTCCGTAGTCACCAGAGCTATAGAGAACAGTAACACCCATCAAGCCAAGTTTAGCATATTCTGAGCATTGGCGGGCAGTATAGAAGGGCGTTAGATCAGCTTCGTTGTACGAATAAGAGGTCGAGATAACATTGGTCGGCTTTGCAGTGCCGCAATCTTCAGGGCCCTCGTAGCCTCCGCCGTACGGATCGGGGTAAATACCGTCTTGAGTTGGGTCATCTCCGCCCTCGTAGGTGCAGAATGTGCCATCGATCGCGTCAAGGAAGTTGTTGAAAGAGGCACCTTTACACATTTTCAGCAGAGTCCGAGTGCTAAATCAAAGCACCTACCCTCTACCATATCTCCAGCCTGATACAATGTGACTTGTTGCTTAGCGGTGACGAGGTTCATCCCGTACTCAAGATCGAGGTCGGATTCACCATTGTAATCGAAACCAGTGTATTCGGTTTGTGCATAGCCTAGAGTCGAAATAGCTGTAAGAAAGATTCAAGAGCCGTGACTCTAACACACCTCCATCTATTGACACCATGTAAGGGGCAACCCCAACAAGACCGTCGGAGAAGTTGCCATGGAACATATCAAGGTCACTTTGCAGGTAGGCCTGTGGGGTGTACTCCACTGTCTGCCAGTCAACTTCGTGCGCCAATTTTGCACATAATATTGCTTACCAATTCCATAGCTATTCTGGGAGGCTGCCAGCGGCTCATAAACCAACCCGTACAGAGCCCTCAAGCAAATCGGGGTGATTTGTTGATCACAAGCTTCCAGTTCATTCAGAAGGGTTTGGATCTGTCCTGCGGTCTTTGGGGAAGTACCGGTTCCTGGCTGTCCAATGGAACGCCCAATCCCTTCGGTAGAACCAGAGCCGGAGCGCTTCGTGATCTTAGCATCAAAATGTACGGTAGGGGTCACGAAGTCGACATGAGGCTGGACATGCTCAGGCAGGTGGTACGAATCACATGCTACATAATCGGTGAGGTTTACGACGAATAAGGTCGAAGGTAGCGCTCACCAACATGCTCTTGGCCTGTTTCATGACCGTACACATGGTATTCAGTTTGCAAGAGACGCTCAGCTTCCTCCACAGTAGCTTGGACTTCGATCCAGCCTCTGTTACGAGTAAGCTTGGTGCGGGAGGAGTCAAAACCGTTCTCTTCAAGCCAGGCACGGACGGCTCCAATGGTTTCAGCACTAGGCGAAAACTTTTTGAAAACGTCTCCCGCGGACCAATGTTTGCCATATTCTGTGGACTCTGGATGAGAGACCTCCATTAGGTAGTCACCAATCGCATCAATGTTACTCTGCTTCAAAGCAAATCGCAGAGGAATGACAGCAGAGCTATCGTGCTTTCGGTTGTGTGACCATCCAGTAGGAACATGCGAGCGTCTCTCATGAACGCGGTAAGTCGACAGGACTGGGTCGGCAGAAGCCAACAGTCCGAAGGCAAGGACCACAAAGGAGAGGATTAGGCGCATACTGATCAGCTCGAGCGCACATTTTCCCTAGAAAGGTGAGGCGGTGATTTATAGTTTCTGTCGGTGCATAAAGGCGCTCAAGATCCCCAGAATTCTAGACAGAGATAACAAGGAGACCATGCGTGCATCGCGACTCAACGAAGGGCCCATATGCACCATAATGTCTAAGAATATTTATCAGTCGTTGTTCTCACAGATGTGTTAATGGATTGCGATTCTCCCGACAACCTATTGCTGTACTGAGCTCCAGGAGGCCCAAGGTGGATTGCTTCTCAGGCCTTTCCTGAAAACAAGAGGGCGGGGAAATCAAGCGCCAGCCGACTGGTACATCCTCACACGGCGAAGAGGATCAAGGGGCAGAACGCTCCACTTCCTATTTTGAGAGAAAATGTCGCTCGCCACCATGTGTTCGACTGCCTTGTACGGCCGCCTTATAGTCCTAAGCGGGTGGAACAGAAGATCCCGGTAGCTGTTGCATCAGACATGTGAGTTAAACCAACAGCTGATCATCGCGGCAACCCGTGCATCATGATGCCTAGTGAAAGGACAGAGTGAATCTTTGTTGGATCGTGTCTGCAAGGGGAGTTTCGGAAAGTCATATGAGCAAAACGATTGGCGAACCCAAACTTCGAGATTACATGCCAAACAGATGACTGTCTCTCCTCAGTCTGTGGTCTGCTGGATGTGCTTAGACGGGCTAGCGAGGCTACTACATAGTTACTACATGCGTTCCTGGAGGTCCCTTGTCCCATCACAAAGCACACCAACACCTCGTAGTGGGCAATTCAGCCCCGTTTCAAGTTGCCTAGGTCGGCGAGTCCGGCCAATACGATAGACCTGGGCAAGTCGTTCCACAGGAAATTACGATGGCAACCACGGTCCACAGATCCCTTGAACAATAGTGAATTTATCATAACAGGGACATCGGGGAGAGAGCGATCACACCAAGCAGTCCGCTGTTTGAGGGCAAAGGAAACTTGTTCTATACAAATATGGCAATTGCCACTTTCTATGTTCACGTGATCACTGGCACCTCTCACGTGCTGTCAAAAGCTTCAAGGGACAGAAGTACACGACCTACGCAAAATGCGTGTCAGTGAGGCACGCGTTACCGAGATGGGCCGTAGAATATTGGTAGCTGGTCCAAATACTTAGAAGGAAGAATCGAAATTGACTCCTGTCAAGAGTCGACCCAGACGCGTTCGACACTCCTGAGATTGGCAGCCGTCAACGAAGTTAAACATCAGAACTCTTACGATTATTACTAGCAACCTCCAGTAACCCTAATTACCACGTCACAAAATCCACCAACAAATTGAAGTCCAAAGGGGGAAAAAAAGTCAATGATAAAACTGCTCCCTGCGAAACATCGGCACCGCACTAATACTCTCATACGCCGGCGGCGCCTCCCCCGCCTCGCTCTCCATCCCCGATATCAGCCGCTCATACTGCGTGCTCCGCCCCACAAGCGTATGCATGGGCGGCTCGATGTGTCCCTCCGTCGAGTGATTATCTGCTGACAAAGCAGCGGAGTCGGTGTACAACACGCGGTCCAGCCTCTGCATGTCGCCGTCTTCGGAATCGGAGTGCGTCTTCCGCACGCTGGGCAAGAAGCTGCATGGACAAGATGCGCGCTTGCTGACAGAGTCACGTTGTAGGACCTCATAGTACCTGGGGAGAGACATCCATGCTGGGGTACAACGGCACTAGAAGCACGCCTTGTTCAAAAAGACCCGTTTGCATGTAATATGCGGAAAACTTACGGATAAGATGTGCACAGGCGTCTGGATAAGAATGTCGAACAGCTTCCGCTTCTTTGTCTTCGGGTCAATTTCCTCGCCATCGCCACGCTCGACGCGAAGGACAATCTTGAGGGTGTGATTGATGGATATGTTACTCTTTTTGTTCCGATTAGAGAAATGAATGAGGGAGCAGTGTTCAGGAAGCTGCAGTTCATGGTGAAACGTCCATGGCCCTGGACCCATGACGGCCGCGGCCATCTCATCCTCGTCTTGATTAGTATTCAGGAGTTGGTATAGAGGTGATCTCCGGAATGCATCCTGGTGGTCAGATATAAGAGGGAGCAGCGGATGGCTCTCGCCATCAACCTCCTCTCTGAGCGAAAGTAAATTTATTCTGCGTGGAGGTTGTGAGCGTGCGACGCGCTTCATTTGCGTGTGGTAGTCAACCCGTTCTATACAGTACATCATGAATAACAACAGACGAGAATACTTATAGTGACTCACCATCGATGCAGACAGAGATTCGATGCACCTTGGCTTTCGTGAAAGGCATGATCGTGAGATCAAGTGGTATGGTGCCGCCAGTAGGAAAACTACGCCCTGATATCGCTATGAGATACTGCAGCTGCGATTCCCACTGACGTTCAATGATGATGTTTTCCGAGTCCTCAGTATCCTCTTCCCCAGGGGCAGCAACTACAAGGACTTCGTGCTGCGCAGTCAGCTTCGTTGTGAACGCACCAGGTCGGTGCACTTCAGCCTTCAGCTTCCAAATCATGGACCCGTGATCACATTCGATGGTGGGAGGCGAGCTGTTTGGGATAGTAAATGAGATGGGATAGGTATATGTTCCTTAGCAACGAGAATAAGCACCATCAACACATAAAATGATATCTTTCAAACCCACCTTTCTTGAATTCCTTCCAACCATCTCCCAGCTCTTTATGTTCATCCTCTAGCCCTAAGAGTTCTCCCACTTTTGCCAACGTGGAGTAATGCTTATGCCTCTCACTCTCATCCAGTATTAACTCTGGCATCTTCCCCTTCCCCCTATCCAGTGTCCTTCCTCGCTCGCTATCACGATGACCACTCTGACTTCTGATCTGGGACTCAGCACGAGGGGAACGCGACCTTACACGCTCTACCATCGTGTCGATCACACTGGTAACAGTAGAAAACGAAAACCGGGTATTCTTCCTCCCACGATGGGTATCTTCGTGCGTTTGAGTTGCTGTGGTATTGGATACGATGCTTGGACTCCGGTGCAATGCAGCAGGCGAACGTGTGGGGGAGTTGAACCTGGATGTCTGGCCCAACTGAGCGTCTTCGGATATGTCTTCAATGCTAGGCCGACGGGAGAGAGACCTATCGCGATACGAGTGTGTGCTTGACGCAGAAGAGCCGGCAGTGGGCGGAGCGTAGAGTGGGCCGTGAAGGCAACCTGTGTAGACGTGAGTTCTGATCAATAATAGAGAATGAGAACGTACTCGGCGGCTGGCCTGCCTCTATGTTATTCATAAGCGCTCGTCGAAGGTCCTCAAGCGTCTGCGCCGGACTGTCTTCTGGTTTTGGAAGACCAGAAGACTGAGAGCTCGAACCCGAACGCGAGTGCGCGGGAGAGGGTTGATGACCTGCAACCAAGGAGAAACCATTGCTAGGCGGACTATATGGAGGTGTAGGGATGTGGAAGGAGTCTTGGTGGCGAGGCGAATGAATGTCGCGTTGTAAAAGAGTGTTGTCACCGAGAGAATTCCCGCTGGTTGTAGAAGAAAAGTGACGAGGATCCACGCTAGCACTCCTGGTGTGAAATTCTGGAACATTATGATGCCGTATGTTTGAGATTGGACTGGATTCTCTGGGGTAACGGACTTGATCATGGTCATGATCAGGGCTAGGAAGACCAGGGCCAACTGAGGCAGTTCGTCGGTTAAACGGTAAGGAGCCTGCTTGAAATAAGACGGTGGATGCAGAAAACACCTTGTGTTGTTCCGTCACCTCTATGCGACGAGCACCGACCCCTATGAACACGTAAATGATGGGTTGCACTGCTATGGAATCGAGGCGCACGCACCTTCAAACGATGAGGTAGTAGCTTTCCCCTGCAATTCAATCTCAATACTGGATATGCGAGTAGGTTTCACGATATTGAGGGTGAGCAGCCCGCGAACCATAGCAGGTGGTGCATTATCCTGGAGGCGATCCCGGCCAGTAGGGTCCGAGGTTCGTAGGAAGACAACAGATTCAGTTAACCTGATGAACAAGGTATTCTTCTCGTGCCATATCCGATTCTGAACCATGATATCAGATGATTAGACGCTGTCCGATGCTTCCTCCTGGGATGGTAAGGATAAGTCCACGATGCTGATTCAATTGAGCTAATGAGGCAAAACGCCAATCAGTTGTTCTGCCAGGAATTTGGAACATCCATACCCATACCTATGTATCGTGAACGTCGATGAAAGCAGAGTCGAAAACTTTGACTCATCTGCGATACATAAAAATGTTTCGGATAACAGAAATAAATGACGCTTTGAGTTCATTGGACGACAAAAGGAGGCTTCTGTAAGCAACTGTCGGCAACCTGTCATAGTCGTCGGCCGAGACAAGTATAGTTCAACGTTCAGAACGTTCAACCGACGGCGCCCCCTCTGAAAAACGTTTGTGGGTAACATGTTTCGTGAATCTCTCCACAAACAAATTATTATGAGATACTAGTATTACATGTGCAAGAAGATTATGAATGATGTTATATGTAGCTGAAAGATGATGGGGCAAATGAGAAGTAGAACAGGATAAAGTGGATGCCGCCAAGTGATGAGTTGCCCTCAACTCTGGTGATCTGGCAGAAAAAGCACCCCATGCATCGCAAGGACGGCGACCCCGAGGCACAAAGTCGCGAAAATGCTGACCTCCTTCGGTTGCAATGCCCACGCGTACAAGATTATGCCCATAATCGCAAGCGCGAACCCAATTGCAGCGAGTGTAATGCACAGCGCATGGACACGACTCAGCATATGCGATGAGATGGCATGACTCCAAAACCCGACCTGCTCGAGATGTGGTTCCCTTGAAAAGATAGGAGGTTCTGTATGCAGTGATGCCTTCCGCTTCGGTTGAAATGGGTGGTCATGCTGGGCGTCTGTGATGTTTTTGATATCTGATGCGTGTGGTAAACCCTCTGGCTTATATGTCGGGGCGTCAAGGCCTGGGGCACCACCGGTCTCGATGTCATGGACGTGAAATGACTCGTGCTCTGGAGACGCCACAATTCTAACGCCCTTAGCGCTGTCTTCTGCGAAAAATTCTTCCTTTGTGGCTTCTTTTAGTTTATACCGGATCAAAAGGAAGGCTCCTAGGAACGATAGCACGGCTATGCAACGAGTGTGCATGGGAGAGTCGTTAACGGTGCCCAGCGATGTTCATCACACCATGACTTACCTGCGTAAACGTGCATGATCAGTGCACCCAATAGTCCTGCATTTGCAGCTTTGATGAGACTGGGCAAGGCGTCCTTTTCGTTCGGATCAGTATTCAATGGTACCAACATCCCTGCTTCGATGGATGCAAAGAACGTCGTCTGTAACGCCACCAGGAACCATCAGATGAATCGCAGTCATACAATAAGTCAGGGGCTAACAATTACGCTGATGAGCTGCAGTCGCTCCTGCCACGAGTTCACCAGGTTCTTCATCGCCCGCTTGCGGGCCTTTTCATCTTCCTCGTCCTGCTCTTTCTGCGAGCCTGCATGAAAAGTCAAACTGAGCTCTCCATTTCAAGGCACCAAGACATACGTTTCCTGCCTGGAGGGGCATAGACATCTGCAATGACATAGTCGTCGTGCTCTTCCTCTACGTGTCTGAGTCCCAGTCGCTTGAGTGCACTAGACGCCACCGTGTTTGAACGAGCTGGGATCTGAATGCTATTCGCTCGAGCTGGTTCTATTTCGAGAAGGTATTAGGTGCCTCAATGCCAGGTGGAGCTAAAGAAACCTCACCTCCAGTCGTATGGGCTCGTCGTGGTCGTGAGGTCATACCGTTCATCGCTGTCGTTGAGGAGGATTCTAGATTATGTATCACAGATGTTGGGTTCAGGATAATCAGGAAAGAAACGTCAACAGTCGCAACCGTGCTGTTATATATCGTCGGAACTTCACCAAGAATGGAGCGTGCTATACCAACCTGGAGTAAGTTTGATCTGAGGCGTTGAAAGATTATTAATGCTCAATGAATGTCCTTTGTTTAGATACCGCACCGCTGGCACAGGACCATTCATGTAAACCCAAGCACAAACTGTCACTCTCTGAATTAATGATGACGTTTTGTTATGCGTCCGGTTCGCTGTTTGTCATCCTCCGTAGCTAGAGGATAAAGGGAAGAACATTAGCTCGAACGAGGGGAAGCAGACCTTTGCCACATGTTGAGCCTTTCGCTCTTGGCACTGTGATTCCATCCAAATCGGCGACTGTTTCCTCCGTGGACTTGCCCTCCTCAGATTTCCCTTGGCACTCAGGTAATAGGCACTGTCGGACCAGTGCCACTAACGACCACGCAGAATGAAGGGGGTCATTTGGTTATATGTAAATGAGCCAACTCAGCGAGTGTCATTGAAATTTGACAGTCCCATCATATCAACGTTATGGGGGTCGGCCATGTCAGTTGCTGCCCGGGATCATCATGTACTTATCCTGGTGGATCTGCTTCAAATTTGCTTCGTGCTCCTCGTCTGTTGTGTTTCCTACGGCGGGCACCATCAACGATGATGTTTTTCAGAGTCCCACGGCAGCTTCCCAAATCTGTCTACATAATGCATTACTCCACATTTTGCACCGAGCAAAGATCCGTGACAGGCGCTGCCGGTATCTAAACTTTATAATAGTTTTCTGCCACCAACTTTCAGGGCATTCAGTGCTTGCCACCATCCCTGGACCCTGCCAATCTTGTCTCCAATTGCCAATACGTACATTCACAACAAACAGTCACTAGCTTTTGCGTGTGTTTCAGACTCATTTCAGAGCATGCAGTTAAAATGGTGGAAATGTCGCTGTTGGACACTCATGTTCAGCTTTTGCAGCGCGAACATGCATGCGAAATCAGTGTACATCGGCGCATATTACAGTAAGTATTTGCAACTTGACAACATCTTGCAGGAGGGCCAAAGTGACGGCCACCTTTCCCGCTCCTCCACATACTTGCATCTCGAGCGCCATTGACAATTCTTCCAAATAACAATCCTTATCTAGAACTACACCGAGCGAAAAAAAAAAGCATAGCGTTCGCGAGGTTATGAGGTAAGCGTGAGTGCTGGTTGATATCCCCTGCCTCCAACCCGTTTTTGTGGTGCCGGCGGTAATAGGTAGAAACTAACGTGGTTTGTGGTCAGGCCTGGTAGAGGAGCTAACGATTTCGGAAATAATCTTCAAGATCAGTTCAACTGAGAGGGATTCCAGAGTCGATACTGAAGAAGGTTTTGTGCTATCATTCGACGTCGGAATACTGGTGGACTTATTGTGGAACTTCTCTATAAAGTGGGTCGGCTGTCACGATAGTTGGCAGAAGCGAGGAAGTTGCCCGTTTTTAGTCGAGGCACTGGTAAGAAATTGAGTAATAGGGCAGAGAAACCCGGGTAGCTCCACAAGGAACCCTGCTTGTTCCTGCAGAAAACCTATCCCAAGGATAATCCACTTCATCCCGCAGAGGACTAGGGCAAAATCAAGCTGAACACTGATCAGCCGCCTGGATACGTTGAGATCTACGATACACCGGATAGTCTAGAATCTCGTCCAGTCACTGTCATTAGAATGCATAGCTTCGACTAGCAATTGACGTCAAATGCCTGTCGAAGATATGCGCCGCCACGATGCCTCTAATTAGTTATGCCAGTACGCCTGCTATGACTCCCCCGCGGGCGCGGTCATCGATGTGATATCTCACGAGTGATTTGTTCCGGTGGGTCCGGAGGTCACAAATGACTACAATCTCTGTGTAACTTATAATTAGTCAAGTGTGATAGTTTTCAACTCACAGACCGAGTGCCCTGTACTAGTCTGCTGGTTCATTGGCCGTCTGACGAAAACCTTCAGAGGGTATGAAATTCTCTTATCTAGCCTTTCAGGCCCGGACAACGGCCAGAAGGTTTCATTTCTTGTCAAGTTGTAAAGATAGCTGACCTATGAGAAAATTGTCTTGAGCTGAGGTTACCATGTACAGAGTCTTACCACTGTTCAAACCTGTTCCCACATGGTGAGCGCTAGAAAGAGAATCCACATGACGTGAACCCTCGTGGTCCTTCGGCCAATCTGCCAGTGGCTCCTCCATATACATAAAAACTAGTAATGCATGCCAGTACCAAGTCACACTAGTATCAGCCTCCTGTAAAGGTACAATCATGGCAGCGACGAAGTCGAATGGTCTCGTCTGCTTCACGAATTGCTTGCTCCCGCAGGAAGATGGCAGATTGGTTGAAAAGGACTTATGGATTGACGAGTGGCGAGGCGTCATACTAGATGCGCAGGTGGGTCACCGCGCTGAGGTCTACGAGTTTGTCTGGGTCGGATTTACTGGTATATCGTATCCAGAAAACGTTCTTCATTCGCAAGGAGCGTCCAAACAAAATCATTGATCTAGGGGGAAACATATTAAGGTGTGCTGGTCGAAAACCGCAATGCCCTATGGCTTAACATTTTCCTGCTGACGCTAAACAGTCCAGGCTTTATTGACATGCAAATCAATGGAGGGTTTGGGTTCGACTTCTCCGTCTACGAAGGCGACGATCAAACTTATAGGGATGGTTTGAAGTTGGTCGCAGAGAGAATTGTTGAGACGGGTGTGACTGCGTGCGTTGTGCATCTACTGCCCAGCTTCCTACTCCCTTACTCCTTTGTCGTTTCTCAGCTTGGTCCCCACGATTATCGTAAGTTTCCGGTCCTGTGTATTTCACTCGTATAACATGTGTATACCATCACAGACTCAAGAAAAGTCTCTTTACCCTAAGCTTCTCAACTTGCTTCGCCCATGGTCACCTCCAAATGCTGCACATCTTCTTGGGTGGCATGTGGAGGGGCCGTTCCTTGAGATGTCCAAGCGGGGCGCCCATTCACCCCCGTTAATCATTCCTGCCTCAGAAGGGTTCAAGACCTTTGAGTCAATCTACGGTGCAGAGAATCTAGCCGAAGCGGAAGAGTGGTTTGCCTCGGTCGAGAGCGAACACGATAATGCTGGCGTGCGTATAATAACAGCTGCTCCCGAGGTTGAGGGCGTTATGGAGGCCGTCAATGAAGCCAGCAAACGTGGAATTTGTTTCAACATTGGACACAGGTATGCTCGTGTTGAAAATGACGATGGTATGTTGCGCCTGATGAGGATAGTATGGCTTCGACGGATGTTGCAACTGCAGCAGTACGGAACGGCGCTAGATGCATCACGCATCTCTTCAATGCAATGCCACAACTTCACCATCGCGATCCGTCTATCATTGGTTTGCTCGGCGCTTCTCCTTACATGTCTTCGCCTTCAACTTTCTTGCCATTCCCTTCTGTTATCGTCAGTGCTCTCAAGGCCACGATACCGTCACTTCCAATCACCAAGAAGCCTCTCCCTCCTTCCATTGATCATATATCGGAAGCCTTCGATGAGATTGAGACACCCCCTCAGACACCGATACTTCTTGCGGAACAAGCTCACAAGAAGGGTCGCCTTCCGACAGGCAAGTCCATCACGAGCACTGCTGCTATTACTCCCATGCCCCTGGAGAGTAGGCAATCAACCCAGAGTGAGCCAAAGAGCAGCGTGTCGGCTAAGCATTTCGATAGACCATTCTACGAGATCATTGTGGATGGGATTCATATCCATCCCAACTCCGTGAGGGTAGGTTGTCGCTGCTTATGTGGATTTGGGACTGTATCTGATATTTTTCGCAGTTGGCATACAGTGCTCATCCAGATGGGTGCATTTTGATCACTGACGGTATGCATCCTCGATTACAATGCGACTTTTCTCATGTCTCCACAGCCATGAAGATCCTCGATCCGCACCTCAAGGATGGTATTCACGACTGGCGCGACGGCCGTCGATTTTACAAGGAGGGCGACAAGCTTTACGTGGAGGGCACGACCACTCTTGCTGGAAGGTTTGGTTACACTAGTTTCCAGCATTACGCATGTAATGACCGACTTGCAGCGTGATCACCCTCGACAAATGTGTACGGAACTTTGTGCGCTACACGGGCTGCTCCATTGGCGAGGCCATCAAATGTGCAACTTACAATCCTGCCAGGTAAGCATAACAACTGGCCTTGTAAGCCTTTACTTAACCCCATTACTAGGTGCTTAAGCATTGAGAACAAGAAGGGTACGCTGCGTGCAGGAGCTGACGCAGACTTAGTTGTGCTTGACCACCAAGGTAATGTAATAAATACATGGGTCAAGGGCAAGATTGTATGGGGAAAGATTTAGTCCTCGTCGCTTCTGATGACAGTTTAAGGTCCTGTCATGACTCTACAATGTTTCAGCTTGGGGCTACCCTTGATCACGTCACCTAGAATGAAGCTCCTGACGCTGATCATCGGTGCCGATGGGTTATGGTATTAAACAGGATTGTCCTTTATAAGATATAGGTTTCGTTCCTTAATCCGCTGGTTTTGGGCCCTTAAGTCCGCGAGTTTGTGTCCGCACTGCTTTCTAACTTTTAGCCTCGTACGTCCGTATCACGGATCAGACTTCAGTGGAGGCACGTGGAAGAAATATCGGGCTAAAAATCAAGCACTAGCAGCCATAGAGATTAGGACTTTCAGGAAATTAATGCCCAAAGTCTTGAAGGTGCACGCGTACGTCTGCATACCGTCTCATATTGTTACCGACTCGGACCTCTTCTGTGATCAGACAAATGATCGCACGTGGTGCATTTTTTCAGACAAATTCTTACATGCATTCACTGAACATGCCCACATGTGATTGCGAGACCAAAATCGCGGCCAATGGGTTAACGAGATCCTATGACACCAGGTAACCCTGGGCCATTATTAAGAAGGAACAACTGTCTTTCTTCTAATGGTCTACTACGGGAGACTCCAAGTGAACTAGCTGTGATCCAACGGTTGAACTTTGTGACATTAGTGGATACGACCAGTTAATGATACCTAACGTCTTCACAGATCAGGTGTGCAAAATTTGAATCCTTTCGACATTCGTTCCACCACCAAGTACTACATAGACTATAGTGTGGCCGAAAACAGAACTGCCATCTTTACCGACCCTCCAAACTACACTTTTCCCTCCCACCGTCTCCGTCAAACTCTGCATGACTCTGCCAAGGAACCGATTGTTCTCATCGCATGTGGCTCCTTCAATCCTGTCACATATAACCACCTTTCGAATATTCGAGATAGTGAACGACTTCGTTCGGGAGAACGCCGATTTTGAGATAGTCGGGTGGACATCTTAGTCCAGTCAGTGACGAGTACAAGGCACCACGACTAGCTAGTAGCGCGCATCACCGGTAAGCGTGGCCGCTGTCATTTCATATCCCCTGAGATTTTCCGTGCTCATAAAAATCAGGGTTAAAATGTGCAGCCCCGCCACAGAGCAGGGAATCATCGTGGCTAATGGTCGATTCATGGGAAACTTTCAACGTACGGCTGTTGTACTCGATCACTTTGATCATGAGATCAACGTGGTCCTGGGTGATATATCCACTGCAGATGCGGAACATCGTGATGCTCAAATTATGCTCCTTGCTAGCTCAGACCTGATCAGCACTATGTCTGAGCCAGGCGTTTGGTTTCATGACGATGTATGTGTCTACTTGAGCTTTGGAAAACTTCAACATATGCTAATGATTCGATTCCTAGCTCGATCA
>PVYP01006686.1:0-14954 GCA_002995295.1 Rhizopogon vulgaris
TGATAATTCGATACAAAAAAAATTGACTGAGCTTATCAAAAAAAGTCTCTTTGGCAGTCGAACACTGCTCTCCCGCGGCCATGTTCTAAGCACGACACTATCTGGTAGTATATTGGATAAGTACACCCGCCTCTTTTCTATGTTGAAGATGGAACGTTATTGCCAAGCTGCAGCTTGTCCATGTAATTCGATAATGAAATTATGTTGACAGTACTAGTGCGGAATAAGATAAGGTAAGGGGTGTCTTTTCCTCCTCTGTTACAAGACATGTTGTTTGACCAGCCTGGTCTAATCAATGCGTAGATGGCCCTACCACTTATATTGTTGTGGACGACAGCGTGTTTTCGGCCGACTTTTTGCTTATGCAACATTTAGAACCCGTTTTGGTCAACTCCAAAGTTGCTTTCACCTCTTCTTCTGGGCAAGGGCACCAGAAGGAAAGACAACTCATGTCTTTCATACCACGTCTTTTCAAGCCGCCACCTGCGAATTGTAGAGCATACTCATCTTTTTTCTCGTCTAAGCCAGGAGGTGGCCGCTACTTTAATTCTGCCAAACCTACCAAGCCTGTCGTTTCTTCTGGCAGAGCCAAGGTCGAAAGTGGCAATGCTAGCGTCGTACCCAGTGATGGAACGAGCAGCAGCAGCGCTGGGAATGGGAGCAGCAAGATGAAGGTAGGAGGCTCGGATGAAAATCCTTCCATCCCAGCCTCGAATCCAGTCGATGCAGCACGGACCACACCTTCCCTGCCGTTCGCACCGCCTTCATTAATTGCCAGTCAATTCCACCAACAAGTTCATCCCACAATATCATCCCAGGACTTCAAACTCCACCAGTTTTTCTCATTGCACCGGCCGCTTCTTCTCTTATCTCAGCCGTCATCTATCATCTTTGAGTCTGCACCTCATGACACACCCCTTGTTCAACCCTCGGAAGAGCTGCCAAAGACTTTGTTGCAGTCAGGACAATTTGCTTCCCTCGAGGATCCACCAGAATCCTCGTTCGAAACGGACGCCGATGCTGCGAGGCAGCTGGCGCATACATTGGTGATGAACCACGTAGGAGGAGTAATGTCATGGCAGAACACACTAGCAAGGCTTGGTTTGGATGGGGAGAGTACACAGAGCAGTGCAGTTAACGCAAAGGAGTCTGCACAAGAGTGGTTCACTATCTATGCTGATAGTACAAAGCGAAAGAAGCGAAAGAAGATGAAGAAGCACAAGTAAGTTTCATATTCTGTCGACGAACGAGTCATGAACTGAGCGATTCCGCCTCTTTCTTAGGTTGAAGAAGCGCCGCAGAGTCAGTTGTTACTTTTAGATGAATTCATTGCACTTGCTGATCTTTCCTTTTCTCAGCTTACTCGCATGCAACGTCAGAATGCGAAGTAGAGGACCTGGACATTAGCGACCTGGCATGCTGTGGTGCATCACCTGTAGCCATAGTATTTCTTAGATCTCGAATACATATTCTACGTCCCTCGAATCGCACTCTTGAATGTTCATTTTCATGTCCAATCTTTTGCACACGTATAACTAAAGATGGAGGTTGGTTCGAATCTACGTTTGGCAAATATGCTTCCACACCCGGACGGCACCCCTTCTCTTACCCTCTCCTTCCCATTCAAACCCGCCTTTCCACACTTCTTCGTACCCTTGATTTTGGAAAAGATCCAGCATGCCCGGCTCCCGCAATAACGCGCCAAACAGGACAATATATTGCGGCCACTCATGCCACCAACCCAGATCCCAGGAACGTGAGCTTTGTTCGACAGCCCGAAGTGTATCCACGAACGTCCCATGAGGTATCGATGAAGGAAAAGGCGAAGGAGGGTATGAAGGATCTACCTGCGGCGGAAAATGTGTGTGTATATACTCAACGGGCCCTTCGAAAAAAATGTCTGTCTGGTCCTTGTAGTCGCCCGGATTTTGAAGCCTGGATGCAAAATTGTTCAAAACCGAGTGAAAATTGACACAATGAAGGTTTCGTTACCCTAGTGGGGGCTCACACCCAAGAGCCCACATTCTCCCGGGCCCCGCGAGGTCAGGCCGGTGAAGGTAGGCCTGCCACGGGGTGGAATGACAAGGTGTCAAGAATCCCACGGAAATCAGGTTCTCGGGAGGCAAGCTCCGCAAATATGACATCACTTTAATTTGCCCCACGCAATGGAAGAAGACGACATATATCGAGGCTGGGATCGCCAGTAAGAGAAGACAGAGATCTCGAGTGCGAATTGCAAGTGGCAAAGTCGTGACGTGCTTAGCTGCTACTGAATCCCTTCTCTTTTGCTGAGGCTTGATCTCGGCTTCCGCGCTGCGGTGGTAGAGTTCCACCAGGGACCTTGATGCGAAGATATGTAACATGGGAAGGAGGGGGTGGAGAAAACGCCATTCCTTATGTCCGATAAATGAGAATACTGTTAACGTCCACACGATACACCCGAGCATTGTTTTCAATTTTCGCTCGTCGCTCTTCACTGCAAGACGCATGCCATGCAGCACGAATGGTAAGGAAGTAGAACAGAGGACTGGAAGGGCCTGAGACAGGTAATAATGCCAAGGGTTGGAGCCGTAGAACAGAGATATGGGTGACGCATTGACTCGCAGAAAGTTCAACAGGCTCAGCGTAGGCTTGCCGTAGAAGGCTGTATCAAGCGCAAATATCGCAAAAAAAGTCAAAGAGCTGTGAAATGCCAAGTCACTACGTGCTTCGCGCAAAAGTGGACGAAACGCAACCAACCCAATGATAGCGCAATCGCGAACAATGGCGAATGTCTGACTCGAGCGGAATCTGAGACGCGCTAAGAGAATGCCGAACATGTAGATCCAGATGATGGCATTAGTAGGTCTAATTGCGCAAGCCAGTGCAGCAAAGACGATGCAGATGCGCGTTCTAGTTCTGCTTCTCATGAGTGAGACATCGTGAGGCAATAACTCGGCCAGTTGAGTTGACTGACGACTGTACCTGCACAATGTCCCAGGGGTAGTAGCTTAGTGCAGCTGTTGTCAATGACGTCTCAAGGGAATTCGACATGGAACGTGAAAGTGACAACGAATGGAACAGGGATGTCAGAGAAACAAGGTACTGCAGGAGATTGGCTTCAGTCGTCAATTACGCTCGAGCCTAAAGAAACGTACCGCCGTTGGCACAAACGCGTCATTGAGGACTTGCCTTGTAACTTCACGCACCGCTATATCTGTGATGGCAGCCAATATACCATGGATAATGCGTGGGCCGGCTATCTGGTACGTCATGAAATCAAGTTGAACAATGGCAGCAAATACACAAAGCTCACTAGAAGGCCAGGATATCTGGTGTCCAAGCCCAGCATTTTTAAAAGTAGAAAGGGCGGTATATTTAACGCAGGGTAGAATATGCTCCGAAGGGGTACTGGACTAATCCACTCCCATGTGAGGTGTCCATATCCAAAGACATGGTGGTGGGCGGGTTCTAACGACTGAAAGTACTCATCCGGCTGGAAGAATCCTTGAGTGCTGAGAGCAATTGCGACGCGAAGAACAAGCGCCAGCCATGCCATTCGGCACTTCAAGTTGGTTTGCCAGTACAACGCGACCTTCGTCAACTCAAGGAATCGCTTATATAATAACCCCTGTTTGTTACCCTCTCTTCGTAGTAAAATTTTACATCCTCTCTGCTTTAAACCTAGATATCCTCCTCTCCGGAACCTTTGTACATATGTCTGAAGAATCCCTCGCAAAACCTCCACTTGATTCCATCACAGCGGAGCGCATAATAACTGGGGGGCGTTGCGGACGGCTCGTGTCAGGGTCAGTTAAAGGCTGTGTTTTGCGCGGAAAGGAAGGAGAATCCACAATCATAGAAGGGAAAGAGGGTGATTCAACAACTGCAGACTCGGTAAATGGCAGTGAATTAACCGATGTTGTCGTCGAGGGAATCGGCTGCACAGCCGGTTCAACAATCCTTTCATGTGGACGATTGGGCTTGAATTGGCGGCGCTCGACAACTTCCGAGACAGGTGGTTTATGAGAGGACCTTTCTCCAACTATCAATGGACTGAATGGTTGGGAGGGTTGTTCTGAGGCAAGAACGCTTCGCGCCATCTTGAACTTTGATGGCTTTGGGGCAGCTGGAGCTGATGGTGCCGTAGCATGTTCTTGCGGTAGAGCAGATATTGCTAAGCCCTCGGAAATTGGTGCAGACTGAGGGACGAAGTCAGAACCGGCATTCTCGATTTGTCCATTCTTGAGAAGCTCCAATATCTCTCGAACAGCCTCATCTTCACTACCGCTTTCCCCCTCCTCGCCGCCGACAAGGCGGTTGTTGTCAAGTTTTCCTACCTTGATAGCTTCTTGCAAGGATTTTTGTCGCGAAACCGGGATAACCGTTGGACCAAGCGAGGTAGACGTAGACCTGTCATATGCTGCGGCCATATGATCAGCCCTGAAGCGCGACACGCTAGGTTTCTGGCGCTGATCTGGGGCAATATTCTGTAGTTGTTGTCTCTTGAGAATCAGGGCCTGGAGTATAGTAGAAAGACTGACCCCTTCGTTCCATTCTTCGTCATCATGGGTGTGCGAAGTCATCGCACGAGCAGTCTCTGCACCAATAACATGACGCTTCTTGTAATACTCCAGGGCTACTTCTCGGTGGTGATGCGCAGAATCCCAATCATATTCCTCTTCGAGCAAGTCCTCATCTGACTCGTTGTCGTCGTCGTCATCGGCATCACTGTCGAAAGTGTGAGATTCGTGTGGCATATTACTGTATTCATCGTGTGCCAAAGATGATGTGGAAAGAGGTTCATCGTCCGAATCATCTTCAGGGAGAGGATCTGATGATGGCTTGTATGAAGCTGGGTGTCGCTCTACCACGTTCCTTCTCATTGGATGTGTTTCCGTATCGGCTCTGGTTATCAAGGGGGCTCGATTGACGGAGCGAAGTCTGGCAGGTGAGATGTCTCCCCAGTCAACAGATGATCCAGCAGGTCTCTCCTCCGACGATTCATCTGGCAAGGTGGGGTTAGCAAAAGTGACAGTCTTCTTGGGTTTAGAAGAGTCTGATTTCATGGGCTGCTTTTCGGCGAGATCTCTCTGCTCTTGCTCTTCCTTTTCCCTAGATTCTGCAAGGTTTTTTAGCAATGCCTTCCCCATCTTCTTCTGCATCTCTTTAGCTGCCCTTAACCGCTCCATCTCTGCTTTCGCAGCTTCCTTGCGCTTACGTATATCATCCCCCTGTCTTTTCTTTTCTTCCTCCTCGTCTCTTTCCAATTGTATTCGTTCCTCTTCTTCAAGCATATCCAAAATACGATCCTGCGTGCGACGACGCTCTTCCCTCTCCAAAGCGGAGAGAGAAGAAACTGGTATGAGATCCGGCTCATGAAACGGAGCAGCCGTGGAGTTTACACCAACCGTATCTGTGGCAGGTTCACTGATGTCTATGATCGGGAGACCCTCGTCATTAACAAGCTTTTGAACGCGGAGCGAGAATTCAATGCATATATTAGACACAGGTTCGAAGACGTACTTCACCCTTCTCGTTCTTTTGCACGCCTTCGTCATCTCCACCTCCGAAGAGCTCATCTATTTTATCGGCGATATGTTTGAGTTGCAGAGGTGATAATTTTGAAGGTGGACCCGCTCCCGCCTCTTCGGGTGACAATGAATTAAACAGGGCCTGCAGTGCTGCAAAGCTCTCCTTCTGAGCACATGAGAATTATGAAACACATATAATTACCCTCAGTACGACTGTCGTCCATGTCTTTGGTGTAACCCGACATTTGTTTTTTTTGTTGTGGTTATGAGGTCAGAATGGATATTTCTGATATCATCAATTTACATAAAGATATTATACTCATTTGGACATCGTAACGTTCAAACATGCTTATGGTTCGGTTCAAGGTAGACCTCTTTCAACGTCTTATCTCAAGAAGAATCGCTGGCTTCTCGTCGAATTTATTGACGTATCCACGGATACTTCTTGTAAGACAGGGACTCTCGATGTACGATCCCATGAACTCGTCCATGATCTTATCAGATTTAGATGCAACCATGACCTACCTCACCACTGGCAATGCGAGTGATCATTTGGACCCTGTAAAGCAGGGATTTCTGCCCACCCTCGCATGCCCCAGCCCATACAAGTTTAGTACGGCTCTCGCTATACTCCTCGATTTCTTGCGAGTAATTTTTCTGCGGATATCTTTATGACCGGCATGGGCAAGTGCACCCCTTGCCTTTATCCCAGTACATTGCGAGTATGATGGGGTCACACCAAACCACACATGAGAATACAATTGGTGAATTCTTGAATGCGTGGAGCAACAACGATACGTACAGCGAACTAGTTACTGTTTCAGCTTCTTCTAGTGTCAACGTGGCTAACTATTTTACAAGAAGATTACTGGCGTGGTGTCGTAGAGTTCTCCGCTACTGTGAGTGAGTTACATTGAATCCTACTTCCAGAAACTTCGCTCTAGATACTCTGCTACTAGAGCCTTCCCCTCTGACGAAATTCGACTATATCAACGTCGGGAACGACGTATATCACGACCTACGGCTGGAAAAGCGACCACCGCACATTTATCCCTCTGATTGCGGTGATCACCATGATCTACGGTATCACCTTGTTGGTTGCCACCTACAGGAAATCCCGTAACACCGTATTCATCTTTCGATTTCGAGTTCTCTGATCCTGTTCATCTCATCGCCGCCGCCTCTGCCGGAGGACTTGACGGGCCGCTTCATGAACTTGATAGCGACAAAGTAAAGGACCGCGAGCATTTGACGGTTCAGTTTGTTGATGTATACAACAACGGGGGAAAGAGGGCCAGCAGTAAACTGGTTATCAGCTTAGGCCTAGCCGCAGAGCTGCCATCGGAGTCCGGACCCTGGTTTGTTTGTAGTGATCTAGTTACTCAGTGTGATCACGTCCTTGTTCAATGCCGAGGCCAGAATATTAAGTCTCGGTTGAACGTTTGAACCTCAGCATTGCACTATGCTTCTGAATTATAATTTTATGTTATTTTCTTTTAGTGACAATATCACGTGATTTACACTTCCTTCAAGGGATCTGAATTCTGTTTTACGGTGTGTCCTTATCTTGACATCCTCATACTGAACCAAAAAATTCACAATTATCATCAGTGAATATGGTTGTCGCACACGTAGAGCAGAGTATATCTGCATCCAAAAATCGCAGGAGTATGAGCAAGAAGAAGGCACGCACGGCTGGCACCGCATCATCACAGCTGCAGGTTGACGGAGATGATGAGATGGCTTCAGAAGTTATCCCCTCTTCGAAGCTGGACCATACAGCCGAGGACGACGATCTGATGATAGACGTCGACCATACATCTCCTCTAGAGTCAAGCTCAGCTCCCTCTTTTCAGGCTTTGCCTGCATCCGCGGCAAGATCTGTGCTGAAATCAGAGACACGGCGAATTCCCATACCTCCGCACCGCATGACACCTATAAAAAAAGACTGGATAAATATTTTCAGCCCCCTCACCGAGATACTTGGGCTACAAGTGCGGATGAACGTTCAGAGACGATGTGTAGAAATTAGAGTGCGCATTTGCATTTCCCTTGGGGAATTCGTACTCATCACATCCCTGCAGACGTCAAAAGCAACCAAAGAAATCGGTGCTCTGCAAAAAGGAGCTGATTTTGTGAAGGCATATGCTCTTGGATTTGACGTCAACGCGAGTATTGAATTTTTGTATCTTTTGCATTCTCTAAGCTCGTTTCACAGGACGCGATAGCACTTTTACGAATGGACGATCTCTACCTCGATTCATTCGAGATCAAAGATGTAAAAACGCTTCATGGCGATCATCTTAACCGAGCAATCGGTTCGTGTATTATGGCATCATGGATTTCTTCACTTAAAAGCATTTCAGGTCGGATAGCGGGACAGGAAGGAAAAACTAAGTTCACAATCGAAAATGCTAGCCGAACTCGCATTGTGCTCGCCGACACGTGGGTCCTTTTTCTATTTATTTACTTTTCGCCTTGACAGCATAATTGACACCTCGTGTAACACAGGAAAATTCACATTATGGGCTCCTTCCAAAATATCAAAATTGCGCGCGATGCAATTGTTTCCTTGATCTTAGGCTCACCACCCGGCAAGGTATATGCTGGACTGAGGACTGTGAGCAGCCGTATGAAGCAGCGAGCCCTATAACCGTCGCGTAGACGATTTACGCATGCAACATACATGCATTGTCTTTGTTTCTACTGCTCTGATATTATCATAGAAATTCCATGAGCAAAGCAGATAACAACAGGCGTCCAGCAGCCCTGCAAGCCATGAGGTCGCGTATACATAAAATGCGTCTCGGTTCTCTGATGCAGATAAGTATAATGCATTTTGTTACCGAACTTTCCGGCGTTTCCTGAATCTGACGCACTGAAGATGTTGGATGGTTCATACCATACTGATCATAGGAGCTACAATACAACATCGCAGACAGATCTACTCTTGCAATAATACATGATAAGCTCAAACGTCAGTCCGTGAGCAAAGTAGGTTACAGAATGAGAAGGCCAGCCTTGAAGCCAGGGAACAGCGTATAGATTACTCGTCACTCTTGCTCTCTCCTTTCTTCGACGCGTCGTGCTGGTCCGCCTCGGTCATTAGCAGTAAACTGTTGACAGATGTTTTAGCGATGCAAGAGAATATAGTCAAGAGAAAAAAAAGACGCACTTGTCCCAAGCAGCTTGGTCCACAGGGGGACCATCGCCACTTCCTACCATCACCTGGAACCCGATGCTAGGAACGCCATCCACGACAACATATATCCAACCAGGTCCTGGTGGGTACACGGTAGGTCTAGGCGGGCCAGTAATCTGTAGGGATTGTCCATCACCGACGAATGAAGAGCTCAGATACACCATGCGGCTATTCGCGTGAACAGTGTGCGTTATAAAGGCAAGATCCATCAGTACCACTGAAGTGCATATTGGTGAGGTTGGTAGGTCGAACTAGCGATCGCAACCTACCTTTGATCGTCCTAGTGTTATTTGTGGACGGGGGAATTCCGACGTTTAGAGTGAGGTTCTGGCCGTAGTTGAGAGCCTTGGGTGGGTCATGCACGACCGGTCTGTTCATCTTCATGTACGGGGGACCGACCCACTCAACCCTGTACTCTGTCCCATGTTGCAGTTCGCTCCGATCCAAGTTCGGATTGCTCCCTGCTACCATGATATCGCCATTGGGTGTCAATGATGCGACCGAGTGGTACATCCTTGGAATCGCACTGCTTGTCATTCCCGAAGAGGAGAAACGGTGTCCAGCGGTGGCAGCGGGGGCGTATAAGACTGGAGTGAGAACTGGATGGTCTGCATTCGACTGCCCAACCTGATCGACGACGTTACCATAACCTGAGATTCCGGTTCCCGCACCATTGACGATAAGGACTTCGCCCGTTGGAAGCAAGACTGCATCTGGCATGTGACGCGCCTGGGACATTTGTTCGACCGCCCACCCTGCAGCGATACCTTCGTCCGTAAGCCGCAGGCGAGAGCACTGAGCAGACGCAGGATCCTGAGAAGATATCTCGTAGCCCGGTTTCTTGTCGTCAATCGAGGATCCTCCGCATATCAGGAGCTCCGCAGTGTAATCATCTTCTGGGGACAATGGAAGGAGGAGGCCAGCGCCTGCCATAGGATATGTAACCCGACATCCATTAGGGATCCGTGGAAGCTCCTGTTCTTGATTCTTCCGCCAATCGTATATTATAGCGTCTCGATTAGCGGCTATGAAGATCCTGTCGTCCGGAAGTGAGAAGGCTATGGGGAAAAGATTTGCGTTGAGGGTTCGGACGAGAAATGGTAGACGTATGGGCAGGCCCATCGACTTGTGCAGGGGCTTTGGAGGCCAGTATTCAATAGTAGGGTTGTTCACTGTCTCGTTGTTGATCCACCCGCCCTTCTTGGATCCACCGATGATCATGGCGCTTCCGTCCGAGATCCGAATAACTGTAGCATACCAGCGGGGACTACCCATCCGGATGCGTGAATGGTTCTCGTAGATTGTGCAATGATCGGCGGAGGAAGACGAACAAGGTTCAAAGATGCGAATTGCCTGTAAGCCATCTAAATCACCAAAGTCTGCTGCAGACGTGTACCCGCCGACGACAGGGTTGCCCCCGACGTTAATCAGAGTTCCGTTGCTGAGAAAGGTCCCGCCGGCACAAAATGAGTTGGATTGCACTTCGAGGGGCATGACGGCATTCGTCTGGAGATTAAACAAGGCAGCCCATGCAGGGTGTCCACCAATCGTCACAGGATTATGTTCGACTTTGTCGATGATAAGAGCATGAGTATCAGAAATGATGGTAATCTGCATGGCAGATACGCCAGTCACGCCTTGTTGTTCGAGCGTCCACTGAGCCTGTGAAGCGGTAGACTGGCTCCGGAGCAAGACGGCTGGCTGGGATGCAGCGTCCGACAGACCAGGTGCAAGAGGAGGAGCAGTCGCATGGCCAAAATCTGTGACAACAAAGGCATCAATGTCGATAACAGGGCTTTCAACCCGTCCCTCTCCAAGGTGCATTATCTTGATGGTGTGTTTCCCGTACGGCAAGTCAAACTTCCAGAAGATCCGCTGCTGTTTGCGCGCGACGTCACTCCAGGTATCAATCTCTTGCACTTTTTCGCCGTCGATGAACACAGCTGCGATTCCGTGACTCCGGTCGAGACTGCCGAACCACTCGATACCAGTACCCACGAAGGTCATTCGAGCGGCTGCTCCTTTTTCGTCGGTCCAACGCAGGGTCTGAGCGACGTACATGTTATGGAAGGAGTCGAACCAGTTTCCGGTAAAGTGAATGAGTGGAGATGAGGAGTCATAGCTTTTTGCACCCGGCGGGACGTAGTAGGGCCAGAATGGACCTGGTTTATCTGTCCCTGGAGGAGTCTGACCGTTCCAAGCAGCTTCCTTGCCAAAGGCGAATGCCCAAAGCAACGGAAGTTGAAGTAAAGCAAATGTTATCATATAATAAAAGAGGGTATGACTTTAAAAAGGTAAAGAATGTAATGTGTGGTTGGCGTCCTGGACAAGTGCAGATTATCAGAATCCAGAAGTTAGAACCAAGAACTTCCCAACGCGACGCGACACGCCCACGTGACGTTGATGTTTTACAAATAAACCGTTTGATAAACCTAGTAAGTTATGTAAGTGAACACGCTATCCTACGTCCGGGTTGCTACTTTAACAATCTATACTATGTATGATAATGATGGAAATTCATTGGTCAGCGTTCGGATGACTGTGCGGTGCGATGAGTGTGATGAGGGCAAAATAGCAGTGAGTAAACAGAAACATTCGCGACAGATTGATGTCCGCTGAGTCCGCAAGAAGCCCCAGTCCACTCACAACGTTCCGTCATTGCGGGCCCAAGGTTGCTTGACTTTGCCTTTGCCCTTTCCAACGGTCTCTGGCTCGACGGACTCAGGAATACTGAGCCCCCGAAATAGTTCATCCGCGGAAACAGGTGCTTCCCACACCCGTATCGTGCCATCGTCCGAACACGATGCAAACATGCACCTGTTGCAGGGGTTCCAGGCCACAGAGTTCACGCTCCCTAGGCCGTGGCCTCCCAGTACCTCTAGAAGTGCGCCTGTATCGCGATGCCAAACATAGACATTGCTATCTGAAGGTGCGTTGCGTGAGTACGAACTCGCGGGACGTTATGAATGGCAGTATACCTTCACTCCCACTGATGACGAAGTTTCCATCGATGCCACCGAAGCAACTGCGGATAATGTGATGACCCTGGCGTTGCCCCGTGAACTTGCGTGCAAGCCGGAACTCTTCCAAATCCCAAAGATGAATTTCCTTTGGTGCACAATCAGTAACAAGGCTGAGCGTGATACCAGAAAGAGGTAATCACGTCTGGAGCATGATTAATCAATGCAAACCGAGAATCCTCAGAAATCTTGACGCTAGTAAGTTCACCCTCCATGTGGACAGATCTGTGCGCAAAGATCGATGAGCAAAGATCCCGTAGAAAAAATATGCCTGGCCGTACAGCTCAACCTGTCTCGTCTTGAGATCGTAAACAATCATCCGATTCTCTGACGAACGTGGCGCCAGGGGGGTACCGTTGCCATTTGACGCAACGGATGGCGGAGGTGAGGACTCTCGGACGTCGCCTCGAGAAAGCGGCGCCGAATTTGGTGGAGGGATGAATCCCATCCCAACAGCTACAAGACGTTTCACATCAGGAGTTACTGCGGCGCCAGTAACACGTATAGATATATCATTCCACGATTCCCTTAGTTCGCCCTCCATATCCTGTTAAGAGCGAGGTAAGGTGCGGCAGCACGCGTTACGATAGAAGCATACCCATAATACGATCTTTCGATCAAGACTGGCTGACATAAACCCTGAGCCATCGGGCAGCCATACCAAAGCAGATACAGTCTCAGCATGAGTCTCGAGCGTCTTTGTCAGAGCTCCAGTCTACAAATCATTAGTGACAGTAAACCAGACATCAGAATGTAAAGTTAACCTTTGTGTTCCATAGCAAAATGAGGTGATCCGCAGATGTAGCCAAAATGGAGTTGTCTAGTGACCAAGCTAAACAACCCACGTGATATGGGTGATCGCGCAAGATAAATTCCGCTGTACAATCACGCGATGATGGCTCTGCCTCAAGCTGCAGGGCAAAATCAGGTTAGCGTGTTGAATAGTACAGTACAATTCAACCAACCCCGATGCGCCAAATAATAGCGGTCTTGTCTTTACTTGCGCTTGCAAGATGGGTACCATCGTGACTCCAGGCCACGTTCCACACCTCGTCTGAATGGACTTCGAGTATGGTTGTTGTTATACGGGGGAAGGCCTCCTTGTCGCACACGTGGTCACTGAATAGTGAGAATGAAGTTGGATCTATAGGTGAGTTGTGATAGAGGCAGCGGCTTCGCTGATATAGCCGTGACTGCGCAAAAAGCGTGGAAAAGCGTCGTTGCGGAATCATAATGGAAGAAGGTATATAATCTACGAAGGCGTCAATGACTGAGCAGGACATGTGGCAATCGCAAAAAGAATTCCACGGGATATGATACTGACGTTGTAGATCAGCAAGAAGTTGTCGCCGCGATGTACCCGACGCTCCATCCCAACATGAACGCCGGCGCAGATCCTCAGGATCTGAACACATCATCAAGCTGGATCAGAGTCATCATGGATGTACCATGTGCAGATATCTTAAAGAGCGCACCTAGATAATGCATGCAGTTCGTCCTGTTCTGATACCGTGCTATAAGGTGCCAAATCATTCCGCAGGACTTGCAAGGCAGCAGTTGTCTTCTGTGCCTCTAGCAGCTCAAGATATTTCTGCTTCCCAATCAGGAACCGTGCATCCTAAAAATAGAACCATTAGGGACCGGAGATCAAGGCCCATCATAGAGGAATGTGCGCATACCAAAAGAGCATCTTCGTCAGTCACTCCCAGCTGGACGAGTAAAGGTTCTGCATCGGCCCAGGCCCCGTGCAGGATATGTTGCCGGAACTCCGTCACCTCAGGTGCTTCTAACGAGTACCCCGACTCTGCCTGGAGAGTAGCAGCTGATTCTCTGAATGAAAGGGTGATAAGGGAAGAGCCAGCAAGTGAAAGAGGCAACCTTACATATATCCGACGTCTTTGAGACTCTGGATAACTAATCTCACAAACTCCTCTCGATCAACGTAGGCGTCCTCGTAAAGGGTGGTGCCTGGCAGGGACACTCGCGTAATGGACGAACTATGCTTTGCGATACCATTCCCCATCGATGGAGACCCATTTGAAGTTGTGCCATTCGCCGCTGGAGTAGTGTAGCCATTCTCCTTACTTAGTCCATTGGAATGACCAGCCTTATCCAAAGTGACGCAAGACGGGCCAGCTTCTGGTACGAAATCGTACGAAGCCTCGATATTGGAATTGTTATCAGATTCAGGAATGCGCATGTTGCTTAGGCGTGATTCAGTGACACGAAGAGTGTTGTTGACGGTAGCCGGGGAGGTAGAAGTGGAGTCCAGAATGTCGATTCTTTGTCGTTTGCGGGGCCGTGAGAGCTCGGTATCTGAATATGAAGATGAAAGAAAGGTATGAATAGTTAGCAGACATCATCGAGGTGCTTAAAGAGCGATTAAACTGTACCTATTGAAGCAACGGAATGCACGTCACCCACGGATTCCTCGAACTGTGTCCGGGGTCTGGTGGATGGTATCGCTGAAGCTCTATGAGCTTGTATGGTGACTGCCCTTGACTGTGTGGAAGTAGACTGGCTATGAGTCTCAAATGTTGCAGATTCCAGGCTTGAGGAGAGCCCTAGGCGCGTAGGACGAGTGTCCTCTGCAGTATTCAGCTGAGTAAGTGGATCAATGATGGCAAGTTGATGGTTCTGTGAGTGGCTGTTTCATGCAGCACTAGAAGTGCAATTTAAAAGTTAAAATAATTGCTGGTGTTGCTGGATTGTCTTGTAGTTGTTAGCAAAGGAGAAATAATCGATGAGGGACACAAGATGGCCCGGGTTGCTGAAGGGGATGAACTTGAGAGAGCCCAGTCCCCCCACTAAGATCCTAAAAGGGAAGTCCACGATCGCGTGTCATGATTCACACGCATCCACGCACTTTGACTTGCACGTTATACATTAGCCTTTTCCCTCCAGCCCCTCGCCATCATGTTTGAGTGCTGAGAGAACGCCCTACCGGAGCCTTTGGCTTATCTCTGGCTCCCGCAAATCACTATGAAACACGTATTTGCTGTGTATCAAAATATCGGAACTATCAGGCTCGACAGTCGAGAAATGATCGGGGCTCAGCAATAATACTACGCGTTTGCAACGAGGCCCTGATAGCCTAGGTTGCATGCGACCCGCATCTTTCTATAAGTCAAGGAAACCTGTAACTTTGTGCAGTATTTCTGGTCCGGGCGTGCACGAAATCACAAAGGTATGGCGATATCCGCATGTGATATTACATAA
>PVYP01006686.1:14991-32401 GCA_002995295.1 Rhizopogon vulgaris
TACTGCATTGTGCGAATATTATAGCGCAATCTCAAAAGTTGAAAAACGATGTATTATGGTAACATGAAACGACCGTGGTCCATTTTGCAAATCCTTTTGTATCCTCTTGTTTTAATGACGATTAGTAAAGACAGAATGGCGAATGATGATGCGAGATGAATGCTTTGCGTTTTAAATGTGACAACCGCGAATAATGCGAAGACGAAGAACATGGCATGCTGTAACTTCTGTGTGTTTTCTGCGACCAGGGGTCTTTCGTGTACTTGATGATATAGATATGTTACGTATGGTCGAAAAAGAAGGCGAGTGGGGAACTGGTGTGATAAATTTTGAGTGCAATGCGACGAGAAAACGATGTGGAAGCGATTGTGTTGAGTCGATCAAGGTCGTAGGGAAGATGTTAGTCGCTTCCTCGTCGGTCATTGCTTTTGCGTCGTCCGATGTGCAAAAATATGAGCGTAGATGAGAACGAGGAATTGAGAATTCAGGGCGTGGATGGTTATAGAGGACGCGTGCGCTCTCGCTCTCGTAGGCCACTCCTGCCATTCCCATAACCCGGCGCATCACGCGAGCTCGTGCCACCGAGCTCCTCTCGCTTGAAGCGACCCCTGTGCTCGCGAGTCTCATTGATAGAATTGGCAACGAAAGATGCTTCCTGCATAGAGGACATCATCTTTGGAAGTGGCGATGAGTTGCGCCGTACACTTGGACGACCCCGAGGCAGCGGAGCACAAGTCCAGTCAAAGACTTGTTCGACGCTGCTGCGGCTATCCTGACGTTCGCGAAGACCCGGAACCAAGGTCTGCTGGCGTGTGCGAGAACGCGAGTGGGAACGACTACTGCGGGACGTGTCTGGTTGGCGTCGTCGCCCGCGGAGCGTTGCTTCGACAGCAGGGCGAAGGGCAGAGACAGCTAGCAAGGAAGCTAATTTTGGTGTAGGCGGAGAAGCACGGTTGACTGTGTTCCCCGAACTACTGGAAAGCGGAGGTGAACTGTGTTGAGGAGAGCTGACCTGAAGAAGGGAGAAATATGCAGGGAGACTCGCACGGTTGCGGGACTTTTTAGACTTGGAGGTAAGGGTGAGATTGTGACCCTCCCGCTCTTGCTCCGAAAGTTTTTCCTCGTGGAAGCTACGAGGAACATCGCTCATAGAGTCTGCATCATCTTGTCTGAGTCCAGAGCTTGATGTGGAAGAGGTTCGGCGGTGAAGAAGGGGAATGGTTGACCGATTGTTTGTAGAAGATGGTTGGCGAGCGTAACTGAGTCCTGAGGACTTGCACGGATGCAAGAAGCCTGAGGACCGTGCAAAACCGTCACCGGATACACATGCATCCAAACCTTCCCCGTCATAGGATGCGTCGTCTTCGATACCGACAGAAGCATGCCCTTCGTCTTCTACGTCGGACAAGACGGACCACGAAGCGGACGACGTTGACGAAGATGAGACGGAGTATCGACCCCGTTTCTGAAAACCGCTGGTGAGGGCAGTGCCTAATGCGGATGGCATTAGTGCTGGAACTTCGCCACCGGGAGCATAGTCAAGGTAGGGAGAAGAAAGGGCACTGCTAGCGGAAGATATGGACGGAGAGTTATACATGTCCAAATTTTCACATTCATCACTGCAGTAGGCACGACTATAAAGAGGGAAAGAAAGAAAGAAAAAAAGTAGTGAGAACGAGCCAGCTGGACATGGGGAAAGTGCATACCCATCGTCACGAAGGTGCTTCGAGCATGTGAGGCAAATCTCCTCGAACATGAGGCTTCCTGTGTAACAAAGGGTACGACGGACGGTAAGCTAACTGGCTGGAGATGACAACGCTGTCTGAGGTTGTGGAGGGACGTATGTATGAAGAAGAGGAATAAGAAGGGAGAGAATGGCTTTATTTAAATATGGGGCTGTATGAGGAATGGAAAATTAAGAAATAATAATTCGATTAGGATGACTCAATTCAGACAAGACTGGAACTGTTCGAGTCAAAGCGTGTGATGACCCAAGGAACCACGTCACGGTTGCACATTGCACTACTCGTGAATTTCACCTTCCATTATTGGCTAACCTTCCTGCAAATAGCACGTAATTCTTTACGCAAAATGACCCCCTCACCAACCCCATTGTTCTTAACCCTGACGTCACAACAGATCCACCGGGTGCACGTTTGAATTGCGCGACTTTACTAACTTTTCGCCATTCCGCGTGCGTTGAGTGAAATCCTAGTACACGTTGTATTATAGAGTCCTCAGCACAAGCCATTATTGTTTCTTGCAACCTGCCAAGAGTTCTGAAACGTTTTTTTCGCAACTCTTCCCCGGTCGCACGTGAAACGTAACATTTGCCAACGGGGTTCGTAGCTAACATGACACCAACGCTGAACGTTTGAACAGCCTGCGGCGGCCTGCATGGCCACCCTAAAGTCACCCTCAATTATGCGGATTGTGGACCCTCCCGATATGATGAAATAGAATCAAAGTCGTCGGCGATGGCAACTTACAAGTCTAAAAGTAGGGTCATTCATAATCGACGTAGAATCACCCTTGTTGCCAAGTCTGGGAACTGATGCAGTCCCCACTTTGAATATCAACATGGGGCATCGCTGCGAAATCACCAGGAGGACCTAACGGTCACAAGTCTTAGCTTGGACCACCACCACAACACTGAGTACCTACTCAAACATTTTCAAGCCGAAGCTTGGGGTCCATGCTCCCTAGGCACCGTGGCAGTAATACTAGCCACCAGGACCCCGGCTGCTCTTTAAAACGCATTGGCTACAGCGCTCCAACGGAGCGTCAGATCACTCATGCCACATCCCAAGCGTCGTGCCTCAGTGGCCCGTGGCCCGTACGTGATGTCAACAGGAGTTCAGCGCCGCCGAACGGCAGGAACTCGTTGCCTAACCTCGGCTGTAATGATTCATATCTTCGATAGCAGGTGGACCGAGTGAATCACCAACTGACGACCACGTATACGAGAGGCTGCCGAAGGTCGCCCGACGAGTCTAATCCTGGAAATGCCATGCTAGTATAGATGACGTTCTCGAAGTGTGGGGATTTGATTAAACTGAGAATCATTTGTCAGGTGCCCAGAATGAATTTCGACGCTTCCTTTGAGATAAGATCTTCTCATGCAATTGGTGAACTAATGGCTACTCGCGTACGTACTGGTTCACCTCTCGAATCATGAATACCCTTTCCACGATGACGAAGCTTGCTGCTTCTTCCCCGCGACTCATCGTGGTTGTGCCGCATCTCGGAGATTACTATGATGGACCACGGTTATTATTTTCCATCTCGCCGAGCTTGTACACTCTCAGGCCGCTTCCTTAGGCAAGTGCTCTTGTCTGCGTGTACAAGAAACGTCCCCGACATGAGAATATGCCTACTGCTTACTCAAAGAAGTCATTGCCGAAAGTTGATTTGCTGCGCTGGCTTTTCCTTCCCGCTGAAGGGCGTGAAAGCCCGGATGAAATCAAGCTACTCCGAAGCCCGTGGGCTTTGAAAGGCAAGTTCTCGTTATTGTTGTACAGCAAGTATTAACTTATGTTACCTACAGCGGTGGGAAGCTGCTAGGGCGGCAGCAATAGGTATGATGCCTCGCGGGTTCAGTCTAGGACTCAGAAAAGTCAGGTCAGCAGGTACCCGTTCCAGTATGTCCAAAGAGCGGCATAATTTTACCTCCCATGTCCCCCCTCAAAAGCCTCTGTCCCCCTAAAGCGACATCGCATTATGAGGAGCAGGCTGAAGCTGGGGTCCTTCTCAAACCTGTTTCCCCATATTTCGCAGGGTCCGAACCTCGCGGAACTTATATAGAAACCGCGGTATTTATGTACGTACCAGGTCCCGTGTCAAAGTGACAAAGAGCGAGAAACATGTAAAGTTCCAGTGGTTCCATACCTACACAGCCCTTTTGCAACCAGAGGAAAGTTCAAACGAAGACTGATAATAATAAGAACAATGGGGATCGGGGAATGGAAGAATCGTGTTATCAGGGAGACAAATACGCGAATACAACTATGTTGGAACGATTTCAGGCCCCTGAGGAAACTCAGGACCGTTTGTGGATAATCGATGGTCCCTGGCTGTACTGCCTTCTTAGTTTGCAATTTTCGATACGAGTCCAAAATTACTATGCTAAATTGTCCCGAACGAGTGCCAGCAAACACATCAACTACGATCACCATTGCAAGGTAATACAGCCAGCGCAGGTGGGACTTCCTCACGCTCCTCCACACTATGCGATGGTGTCGATGCGGACTTATCTTCCGTAGAGAGGTCTACATCTGAAGACGACAGAACATGATTTGTGTCTTCAGGAAGGGGTGGGAGAGCATCCTTCTCTGCCATATCTATTTTCGAGGAAGGAGAGTCCACTTGCTTGAAACCCATAACCCCGCGGGAACTGCCTCGTGGAGGCGGTACCACACCATCATCATCGAGGTTTGAGCCCCCACTTCGATCTTCCTCCGCGGTGACATCATCGGCAGGTGTCCCCTGAGGCGGCGGACTGGGCGGAGACAAGCTGACTGCCGGTAGTGGCTTGTCCGCCTTGGAACTCTCTCTCCGAGACAGGAGACCCTTGATGCGCTCGTTAGGACTTGGGGTAGCTCGGATATTACTAAACGCAAATGTTCGAGGCAAAGCCTTCTCTGCAACAAAATTTTCGAGCATGCTCGTGGGCGCACCGACGTTCTTGAGCACGGAAAATTTCTCCTGAAGGTAGTGTGCATCTAGGAGCATTCTGCGTGCAAATCATTACAATGCAGAAAGTTAGAGCATAGTGCTATATTTAGTTACCTGTCTTTCGCTTCTTGACTTTGCAAGTCAATCTTGTTGTATTCTTCGGAAAGGCGGTGATTGATCGCAGCGACAACTTGAGACATGACATACTATGCAGTAGATCACGATTGTGAGCGAACTCGGTTAGCACGCAGAACTGAAGCTTTGCGAACCTCCACAACTGGTGCAGCGAGGTACCTCGAAAGTACCTTATGAAGCGTGACAGTTTCCTTGACGAGAAGTTCCATGTAATCATTGACACCTCCACCCTGCTTCGGCCGATCCCAATCAACGCTCTGTTTGCGCTCGGTTTAGATTTCAAGGTCATATACAGATGACACAAGGGCGTAAAAACTTGCCTGTAAAACCTTCACATGTGCACTAGTGCGGTCCCCCATAATAGCAATCAATTTAGAATGGATTTCGTTCTGATGCTCTTGGAAGTCCTACATTTTGCACGTGCGTGAGATTTTGCTGTGGCGTTTAGCGGCAGACGCACCCTCTTTAGTTTATCAAATTCGGTAAGCATGACCGCTTGGTTTGGACTAAGGCGGCGTCGGAATGTTTCTCGTACGTACGGTATGAGCACAATCATTATCGAAAGGGACTGTGATGCCAGTGCTGAATAGGTAAGATCAATGGATCTTGTCGGCAGTGGCGGATGCTACACACCAAGATGTTTTGCCGTGATGTTCTTCAGACCAGCAGACCGCATGGCGCCAGCGCCCAGCACGACTTGACAAGTTCTGGAGTTGAACGACTTCAAAAACTCAATGATTCGACTCATCGTATCGATGTTAAGCATGGGCAGATTGACGACGAGTTTGAGGTAATCGAATAACAAACCGAGAACAGCACCTGTCGCGGAAACACAGAAGTACGGTCGTTCTTCGATTCGAAGGTACTTGGCGGGTGAGGATCCATTAGATTGTGAAGGGAGTTGGGATGGTAACGATGGAGCGCCATCGTGGGATGCATTCGAGGTATCTCCTATGCTAAGCTCAGGAGAGTCTCGAATTGCGGAATCTACGAGAACTTCTGTCATGTGCTGCAGTGCTGCGGGTACTGTGTTCATCTGATTCCATTGCTCATCCTCAACAAGCTTGGCAGATTGGCTGATTTTGGCCTGATGGAAAGTTTGCAGGAAGTGCTTGGCCTAGAGGACACATAGATGACCACATATCATTCATTCATTCGTAAAGGCACTTACCTGACCAAGGACCACTCCCCTCAGCCCCATGATCATCCTCCGGCATATCACTTCGCACTCCACCACGAAGCTCCATGAAGTGTTGAAGAAGGTAAGGAAGCCAGATAAAGCAAGCTGCGCGTGCTGTTCGGATCGATATCCAATGATTATCGCCGCTAGCTTGTTTGAAAGGTCCGCAGCTGAAGATAGAATATCCAGGAGTTCTTCTTGCAGTGAGGCAATATCTCCTGAGGGTTTAGGTCTGTGAGATATGAACCATAGATATGGAAGCGCAGTGAGCGATTGTGCGGAGAAGCAGAAACGAAGAGCCATACAGCAAATTTTGTAGCGCTTCTATGAGTGTGCTATTTTGGGCCTGAATGCCTTTGATGCCGTTCAGGAGACTCGTATACAGCTGCGACAGGAGTGATAGGAACTCTATGTGTTCTTTTGATCGGAGGAGACTTGCAAGTCCACTGAACACGCGTATGATAATCAATGTGTGGCGGTACAATCAACACCACGCTTACCTAGGGAGAGCTTTGGGATCTTTGGACTCCTCTTCATTGGGATTGAAAGACGGCAGGTGCTAGAGAATTATCAACGACCATTCACCATTGATGTGCCGAGCACATACATGCCTGATGATACCTCGCATTTCACTTGTCACAACTTCTCTCCAAGAAACGGTAGCTTCGCGAATGCCCTTTGTGCGCAAAAGACCTTGAAGAAGGGGCCGTAGCCTATCTTTTAAGGAGAGATTCACGTCACCGGCCAGTTCAGGCGCTCCATTCACTCGCTCTAGGAAGTCAAGCTTCAGCACATTGACGAGTTCCGCAGTAAGCGAGGATGCAATCTCCATTGTCAATGCGCGAACATGTGAGGGAAGGGAAGAGAAGGCGACTAAGGAGGATAATGATATTGATGGAGTCTTCCTAGCACTTCCGCCTTCGCTTTCCGTGGAAGGCGATTCCGGCATAGGTGGAAGGAGGGATGATCCGTTTGTGGTGATACGGACAGGTTCCTTTCGAGTTCCTCTGCCAGGAACTGCAGGTTTCCCTTCAGCAGCTGCAGGATCCCAAAGCGCTTCCACGCCCTCAATGACTGTTAAAGCTTCGCCCCACTGCCCAGCCGAAACTAGCCCTTTTGCCACACTCGTCATCTCTAGTACGGCCCCAACTTCTTTGGCACCACTACAAACAGATTCGAGATTGAGCAGTTTGCGTTCCCTCCTCACAATTTCTAATCCTCGTTTGGCGCCTTTTTCGTCGACCTCCTTCAGCAGTCCGCGTAGTTTCGATATTCGATCAAGACATTCCTCCGATTCTGTCTGCAGGTCTTGCAAGTTGGTCAAGGCAGCAAAGAATGATGTGGATCGAAGAGAAATTTCGCGAACGAGGTGCTGTTCAATGGTATCTGCATGATGAGAAAGTTTCTCAAGAAGAGGCAGCGAATATGAGAGCGACGAAGGGTCTGACGAATCCTCGTCTTGTTCCTGGCGTTCTATGACAGCATTAAATGTCTGTGGGTCCCCGAGATTAAATTGAGAATTAAAGAACACTCGAGGGACGGAGGTGAGTGGTGGTAATAGTTTCCCTGTCCGAGGAGTACGTGGCGTAAGTGGAGTATCCACTGAAACACGATGAGTAGATAATGCGTCTGGCTGCATGTGTCGCTCGAACCGTTCCCATTCCGGCGCAATGCCTCGCAGATACGGATCGAAGTCCTTGCGTTTCACGCGCGGTAAATCAGTAGGTGGCACGGCTGGGAGGGAAGAGTGTGCTTTTGGAGGGGCCTGTCGTTTATGAGGGTTATTTAGAACCGTTGATATAGCTAAAAATGATAAGAATCACGCATAATACGATGGCAGCCTAGGCCAGCCTACCATTGAATCCCTGTGTCGAGCTACTCCATTCCTGGGGCAAAGCGCCAAGTGCAATATTGGCAGTTGATCCATTGGGCAGTTCGAGTCGAAAAGGTGTTGTGAAATAGTCACCTCCATGGCCTTCAGTAGTTTCTGAAACGCTCCCTGGACCTCGGACGCGAGAAGATGTATCCCAGTTTAAGCGGAATGGTCGTGTGGGTTGTGGTATTTCTGGTAGATCGCCTACAGGGGAGGCTGGCCTGGAGGGGCTTGAAGCATAATCAGACATGTGCTGCACTTGGTGCTGGAATCTTCAAGTTGTGCACAACTTCGGAAGACGGAGGGCACAGTCAGACTCGAGCTCTAGACTGATAAAGGACTTGGCACAAGATGCTAAGGGGGTAAATTCAGTTCGTCGTGTCTAGTAAGACGTGTCAGCCAGTCGTCGACGCGAACGTCAGCTAGTGGACGAGTAATAAGAATTGCTTGCAATGCCGTTCTGTCACCAAGTGAGCAAGTGTTCGTGAATTTTGTGGGATATATACCGTAAAGGATTACTTTAGTGACTTTTATCTCGGTATTGTGACATAAATATTCCCACAAAGGGTGCACTTTGTTATCAAAAATGCTGGACGTCTCATGTTTAGTTCGTAGTTCGACGTCTTTCGATCATGGCTTCTGAATATTTCGATTATCCACTCCTGAAGTTCCTCAATAAGTTTCCCCTGCACACCTACCCGCCAATAACAGTCGCTCCAAGACGTCCCTTGCAAGGGCCTACGCTATGGATTGCACCTCCTCGAGCATTGACAGCCTACCAAACCGCCAACTCTGATATCCTCAGCACAGACGTCGAATGTCTCAAATGGCAAACACATCTCGCTTTGCGCGGGCTCAAAAACATCGCTTTGCGGTGGGACATTTCTCTGGACGGTGGATTCGATGGCCGCTTGCCTTGCTTACACGTTCCTGCGGTTGGGGACGCCAGCGCTGAGCTGTTAGCACCACGCTTCATCCCTCGCTGGGTGGATGGACAAACTGGCAGTTGGAACGATCCGCTGAATGGTTACAGGGATAGAAGTCTGAAAGATGAGAGCAACGCATGGATCTCGTTGCTAGAGGGCGTCGTGCATACTGCCTTAGTGCGTGCATTCTATTTTGTTTGTATTTAATGTCCACACCTTGACCGTTGCTGCCAGACTCTTTCACAACAACCACCCGTATTCTTTCAGCTTTTGAAGACCATCGTCGCTAAGGGGAGGGCCTTGACCTCGGGGGTCACTCTTAGTCCACTGCCCGCTCCTGCGACTGGCTTGAGCTCACTACTGCCACCGTACGGAACTAATATTACACTGTCATCAATCCAAGGACAATATGCAGAGGCAATCGCTTCACTCTCTGAACGGCTCGGTACTGATAGATGGTTTCTTAGCTCCGAGTAAGTCATTTCCTATTTTTGGAGTCCTTAGGTATACCGACCAACATCCCGCAGAAATCCTACTGCCTTGGATGCACTTGCATTCGCGTACCTACACAGTCTTTTGCGTAGCCAGGATAGCACAAGAATCGAGGTCACTCGACACGTAAACCTTGTCTCCTGGGAGGAAAGAGTACGGACACAAGTAGAAGCAGCTTTCACCGCTGCCTAGCTCACTGATTATTATTAAGTGCTGTGAACATATTTTATCGGATTTTGAATACTCCCGAACGCGAAGTCTTAGCCTTTCTATAGGTCCTGGTCCAATGCGTCTGATGGCTGCTCTTAAAAAGACCCCGCTATACGAAACAAGAAGCAATCCATCGGTTCACCACCACCCCGCACAATGTCAAGAGGAATATCTCATAACGCTATTGACTCATAGACACTTCCATTTTCCTCTTCTTTTCCAATGGCCTCGAATGACCAGGCGTCATCCCTGGATTGATTGAGACTTCCATTTTCCTCTTCTTCGCCAATGGCTTCGAATGACCAGGCCTGGATTGATTGAGACTCCCATTTTCCTCTTCTTCGCCAATGACCTCGAATGGCCAGGCGTACTCCATGGATTGGTCGAGACTCCTCATGGATAAAGTATCCCGAAATGAGGCAGACCCTTCTGAACGTACAGACGAAGACATTGAAAGTTGTGAATTGATCAAACACCTATCAAAATGGTGTCAGAAATCCCGTCCGGAGTAGTCAGCTCTGCTATATATCCACCCACCGAGGTCTCTCCCGCAGATTCTCGCACCTCTCGTGTTGATGATGATTTACTGCCATTAGCGGCGTTCACCCGTTCCTGTTTCCGTCGTACATGACGCCGCATCTTGGCCATGCGTTCGTTATGACAAGTCATGCAATAGATTCTTTGCGAATACCAGTTCGCTGATTCGGTTATGGCAACTTCTGCAATTCAAGCAGTGTACGTGGTATCAGTCGTCTCCGGTCATGATAGCTTAGCCAATGATGGGTTGGTGACAGACAGTACAATTGAACAGACAGTCGGCGCAGATTGGCGAGCCATCTAGAAGCATTATTACAGTCGTATCTACTGTCACTCGTCGGTGGCACTTCACGCATGCAAAGCAGTCGAGGTGGAAGATCGACTGTCTGAATTACAGAGTATTACAGTTATGTACGGCAACAAAAATATCGCGTACAGATGATAGTAGCTGATAGCTCACCCGAATGCCACGACCAAACCTCTATTTTCATCCACGGCAGCCTGCTTGCAGTCCAGGCAGAGTTCATCCCCGAGGAGTGAGAGTGAATCCGGCGTGACCTGTTGAGTCATTGAAAGCGTGATCTTTGGTCAAAGAACCGTGCGGCGTAAATGGGGTATGATATTTTGTTCAAGTCACGGTGTCTGACGTCTCGGCGACAAGAAAGGACAACAGGACATTCGCCGGGCTTCGTCATGATATCGTTTCCAGTCACACTTATCGTCTGGCGGAGCGCCCAGGAAAAATTGTACATGAGGCACGTTCCGCCATTAAGCCTCCCCAAGGCCCCTGACTCGTGGACACCTTTCACGCCTCAGGGGTATACTATATATGTATAGTAATTTCTGCACCACGTGCACGCGTACGAGTACAACCACAACGCGCGTTCACGCGGTCTGGTCGCCTAAAACCTCGTGCCAGCCACCACTGGCAGCACTACTGCACGCTGCACAAATTACACAATCCAGAATGAAACTATCGTGAGTGGCATCGACTTGCACTGATCATGTGGAATGCGCTGTAAGCTGCATTCGAGAGCTTTTTAACACCTTCTAGTTCTCAACACACGCTTCAAGGCCCAGGAGGGCCCCTTGAACACCAAGAAATGGATACTTGTCTTGTCTTGATCTTCTTCGAGTCTCCCCTTGGATCGTCCCCAAAACGCGACCGGCCAGTATATAAACGTCATTGAAAATTGCTCTCTTGCCATCTCAGCGGTAACTCTCGCAGTCAGCCTCGCTTGCGCCTGTCACAGGTTTCCAAGCTTGTGCAGGACCAGTACTAACAGTTTCTCGCTTGCTTGCACTTTTCGTCTGGAACATGAAGTGAGCGCATTGGCCTCACCCCCGAGGTCGACATTCACGGCCCGGTTGCAAGAGAAGCACATTATCGTGAATTACTGACGAGAAGCGCTTTTTTTGTTACATAAAGAGGTGACCTTGGCTTCATCACGGCGAATGGTTATAGGATGGGTGTCATTGGCGTCAGGCCTTGATTATCGTGTCTCATTACTATTATGAAGCTAATGACTCAAAGACACTGCCATTTTCCTCTTCTCCACCAATGACCTCGAATGTCCAGGCCTGGAATTGATCGAGACTTCTCATGGATAGAGTATCCCGAAAAGTGGCAGATCCCTCTGATCGTACAGACAAAGACAGTGAAAGTTGTGATTGATCAGACACCTATCGAAAAGGTATCAAAAATCCTGTCCGGAATAGTCAGCTGTGCTGCATATCTACTCACAAAGATCTCTCTCGCAGACTCTCGCGACTCTCGTGTTGAGGATGATCTGCTGGCATTAGCGGCGTTCTCCCATTCCTGTTTCCGTTGTGCATGACGGCGAATCTTGGCCATGCGTTCATTATGACAAGTCATGCAATAGATCCCATCACTTGGTCTTTGCGAATGCCAGCCGGGCGTGAAAGAACGACTCTCTGAATTACACAGTAAGTGGTTGGTAACGCATGTACCGCGATAAATTTCACGCGTGCAGATGGGTAGCTCACCCGATATGTCGCAACGAAACTCTCTGCTTTCATCCGCGGCAGCCTGACTGCACAGTGCAGCTCAGGCAAAGTGTATCCCTGAGGGACAAGAGTCACGGATTCAGTGTTCAGTGTCACGGTGACGCGTTGAGTCCATGAGAACGCGTTCTTGGTCAAAGATAGTGCGGCGTAAATGGAGTATGATTTCTCGTTCAGGTGTCAGACGTCTCAGGAGTCCGAATGGAAGCGATAACAAGGGGTGACAGGACATTTATCGCCGGCGACTAATTGAAGCTTTGAAACCTGAAGGGCTTGATATTCACATTTCTGAACACGAGCAATTCTACCCGTTTCAATCACACTGCCTCGGTTGCATCGGTGTCGGGCTTATTGTCTGGCGACCAACAATACATTGTCCCACTCGAAATGACAAGAAGGAAAAACTTCAATCATGATATGGAACTCAAACCTTTACAATGCACTACGTATACATGAGTCTATTATGAAACGATCTCGATCTGGTATGTACCTCGACGGCCGACCCCCCTATTTAAAATTCATACAACATCCAGAAATCCTACCGCCCTTAGATGCACTTGCATTTGCATACCTACAGTCTTTTGCGTAGCCAGGATAGCACAAGAATCGAGGCCACTAAACAAGTGAACCTTGTTGCCTGGGAGCAGAGACGAGTAGAAGCAGCTTTCACCGCTGTCGAACTGGCGGATTGTCATTAAATACTTTAAACATATTTTACCAGATTTTGAATATGTACTTCCGAACGAGTCATCATGACTCTCTCGCCTTGCCATTACCATGTCCATTGACGACCTTGTGTCCGTCTAATTTGCCGTGAAACCGTTTCTTGAGAGCAGCCATCATCTTGGCGAACCTGTCAATGAAAGGTTGAAGTTGTGCTCCTCAAGACAAAGACGACTCAAATACCACCCACCAGAACCAGTTGAGCACTTGGAGCAAGATATTGCCACCTCCATAGACGACGACGTATAAGGTCGGGATTTGGTCGTACACGCCATTCAAGGTCACAAAAAAGTCGTACGACTGTCAATGCATTAGATACATTAGTTGGTGCTATATGCACGATAGTTGAATGGGCACCGACCATCTTTGCGCCCCATATACAGCGCACAGAGAAGAACGTTGCAATAAGAGCAATGCCGTTTACGAGCTGAAGGGTGCTACCTGTTTGTCCTGTCTTGTCCATGAACCTGCAAGTGAAACTCATCCTACATGGTCATGAGCATACCCGATCGCGGCTTACCAATGTATATTCAAAAAGACAGTGCTCCTGTGAATATATAGTAGTACACATGAACGAGAGGAACTGGATGAGTATAGTGTCTGCCACTTACAGCTCCCAGAATAAGAAGCGCACCCCATAGTAAGGTACGAAGGGCGCCTGAACGAAGTTATATACTCCTTCCATAAAAGCTCAATATGATGGCGTCACGCACAAATCCAAGGCTGTATATCAAAAGGCATGAAATGCCTAGGGCTTGGTCAAAAGCAAGCTTGCAGGGAAACTCGCTGGACGCGTACCATGAAAAACGAATCCAATTTCACTGAAGTGGATGATCGATTCCACCGAGTCCCAGATGAAGTAACTGAATTGAAGACGTCAGAAAGAAAAGTAGGCGTTCAGTCGGAGGGAGCTTACCCAGTAGCAATAGCTATCACAAACCCTGCATCATCATGCCAGCCAAAGGCGCGGTTTTCGTTGAGAATAGGAATATCGAGACAGCGCCCAGCAAGGAATATGATGATGAGAGCATGAACAAGTGCCGCGACATGTATGTCCCTGCAACTTGTTAGCTTACCCACCCTACAAGGTGTGACGTAGTCAATCTCACCAGTTATTCCGCACTCTTTTTCCCGCTTTCCCATACGACACGGGAAAGAGGGCTCCGCTCACAGCTGGTGATATACTGTTGTGCACAACAGAGAAGAACAGGAATGAGAGAACGATCACATCAGCAAAGTCAGGTATCTTGCTGAGGCCAAATTTTTCTGCAAATGGCACGGAAAACTCGCGTATTTGCAGCCGCACGTCTTGAATCATGGCAGGGATTAATGTTGAGGTGTTGAAGGGTGTGAAAACGACGACGTTCGCCTGACGCGTTCGCGGCTAGCGTATTTGGCAGTGCACTTTTATGCGCGGCGCCCGGTTTCCTCCACGTTACGAAGGTGCGAAGGGCCTCTGGCAGGTGTTAGACAGGAGTTTACAAAGAAACACGCTTATTGTCCCTCTATTGAACGTGGAACAAAGACACAAGAACTAAGTGACAGGACAAGAAAGTGAAAGAGCTTCAGCGCTCAGGTTGATTGAGGGTTTGTCTCAAACGATTCTTTATAATAAACAGCACTCTTGACTCTGCTCTCCCAGTGAGTCGGAATAGTATAGTTTTGTTAATGTCTCTCCCAACATAGATACCACATAGATGCACATCCAGCCGAAACAAAAACCGATAAAAACGAATAAAAACACTAGGCTATGCAAATGTTGCGAGAGAATGGGATGTGTGAGCGTGCAAAGAGCGAAAGGCTCGTAAGTGGATAAAAACGACCCGGAATGACTCGAGCGGCAAGATGGAATTGCAATTCCAAGAAATGTATACGACTGGAGTGAGAGAATGCGCATGCTGACAAGTAAAAGGCATCGTCCAATAGTTTGGAATGTCACCTAGACGAGGAAATGTATGATATGGGTAACG
The DNA here is from genome assembly GCA_002995295.1 of Rhizopogon vulgaris. NCBI lineage: Eukaryota > Fungi > Basidiomycota > Agaricomycetes > Boletales > Rhizopogonaceae > Rhizopogon > Rhizopogon vulgaris. Next base: position 29,737 of record PVYP01006686.1, read on the forward strand.
AGCGTGGGCGGTTCGAGTGTGTGCGTAGGATGCGTGGGATTTCGCTGAGGAAAGATTGTTTAGCTTCTGGATCTCTCCTCCGGTCTTTATCAACGACTCCGAAACCAGAAAGCGAAAAGGGGTATGTCACCGTGTGGGGTATAAGGGGAGACACATCACATCACGATACAGGTGCAGCCTGTTTGTGGCGGTGCGTATGGGTCTTCACCCTTTCCGACAGGTCCCCACACAGACGGTACCTGAAAGTATGTCTCATGAGTACAAATCGAGGTATGAGGCGCCGACATTTTGAATATAGTGAAGGCACCCCAAGTATCGATAATAAGAACGCACCAAGTGGTCTTTTGTAGTCTTGCAGTAACGAATTAAACTGTAATAGAGTGAGTGAGAGAGGTGAGATCGCTTGGCTTCGGTGGAAAAGAATATAATTCCATACCTTGCACTAGCTTCGCTCACTCTCATTCGCGGTCGCGCGAGGTCCTCTCGCAGTCGCTGGTTGTGCTCCGTGAGCCTTCGGAGCTTGAGCTCTGACATAGACTGCTTGTGCGGGCGAGTGTTCATGTTGAACTGGAGTAGAAATTGAAAACAAAAAGATGGAGAGGGAAATCTGAGGAACTAGTAAATATGAATTGTTGATAAGCAATGAAACTAGAAGAACTAAAGTGAAGAAGAACGCACCTGCCCACCGGGCGAATGATATACGGGATTGCGGTGGAGGAACGAAAGAAGGAAGCACAGTGGGAAATACCGTATCGGAGTTCCAACCCACAAATCACAGGGGATGTAACTGCCAAGTTCACTTTCTACTACACAAACTCATCATGGTACGCTATTCATCCCCAGGAAAGTCCGTCTCGAGAATGCGGTCCAGCATGTCCAAAGCGCCGAAGTCCCGTCAGATGCCATCTACGCGTACAATCTTCAGGAACGTTACTGACACCAAAACTTTCCTATCTTACAGCCATAACCACCGATAAATCACGCGTATTCACTCGCAACAAACTTTCTTCCCCTTTCAGGAAGCTTCGGAATATGCACAAATGTACCTGCAAAGCCCATCATCAATCTCCTACATCAGAAGGACAGGACACCTTCATTGAATATCGCGAAGAAGACCAATTCAGCGACATGGGCGACGGTACTATACAGGGTCAAGATGAAGACGGTGTCGCGGACTCCGATTGGGACGAACATGCCACCTTAATCGCTCTGCTGGACGACGTGTATGTAAAACATGCGCCAACTTTACAATCTTTAGAGATTCCTTGGTCACTCACTTGAACTCAGGGTGGAGGGACCCGATTTCAACAATAGCGAAGTTGTCGTCGATCGACTCCAGCCAGCCTTCACTGCTCACGGACGCGCTGCCAAAGAGCAGTTCAGGGATATCCTCATTCCAGTAATTGCTCACGTAGGAGACACTCACAAGCATATCTCCCGTGACATACACCCATCCTTACTTCGTGGAGTTGCCCTGTTTGATAAGAACTCAAGAGTCCTCGAGGATGCTGCAAGACGCGAACAAGATCAAGTGGTTTCGACGTATGCGAGGGTGACAGTTCGTTTGTGAAACTCGTTGTTCACCTCATGAACTTCAGCTATGGCATTCTAGGAAGCGATCCAGGAGTTATCTTTCCAGCTGCAGGGCGTATGCACTGAGAGTGACAAACTATTTGATGAATATGAAAAGGCCATCAATGAACACGGTATTTCTCCCCGGACTTTTTGAATTGTGACCTTGACCACAGAACGGTCCTTTCATCTAGTCCAACGACTTAGAGATTACGCGAGGTCGGTTCCTGGGAACATCGAAAGACTTATATCAAAACTCGACAAGAAGCACAAGTCCATCGCGGCCGAAGATCATGCAAAAGCGAAGGAGAAACTCCTGCGAGGCATCTTAGACAAGTACTAGGCGTAGTTCGGCTTCCATTACTTTATGCACCTTACCCGGGCTCCGTTAGCCTCACTTTCACTGATTTTGTTCTTCCTAGCGAACAACGCGGAAATTTTGTATTGTATGACTTGATCCCTCGCATTGCCTCAGTTTCCGTAATGATAACTCTTATGTCCGAGTCGTTTATATCTCAAACGACCTGTGACTCAGGCAAGTTTGAACACAATGTATGCCACCAATGGATGCAAAACATTGTACAGAAAAAAAATGTTTTTTTTTCTTGAATGAATTTCGTTTTCGAGACCGCATATAGCAAAAGTTAACAAAATACTGTACAAATAACCATCAAAGCAGTCAAACTGGGTAATTGTTGCGGACTTCGTCTCTCCACCCGTGATCCCCAACTCTCTGTTCCTGTGGTATCCTGGTTTGTTGACCCCGCGTCGTGATACAACGTACGAAGTGCAGTTATAAGGTGGTATATACCAAGCTGGTGCGTGCCTTGGCGGACGAAATCCTACCGCGCTAGTATCTTGCCAGGCCTTGCTAATCGAGTATCTTTCACCACTCAGGAACTCTTACTTTCTCCTGCCCTCGAATTCCATAATCATGAGCTCTAGAGGTGGACGACAATCAATGTCGGAACTACGGTATCGCCGGCTGATGGAACACAACCAGCGCCTTCGAGAAGATCTGGCAAGACCAAGAATTCGTGTTAGTGAAGCTGCCGCTAGGTGAGATCTTCTTTTTTTTTTTTTCCTACTGAAA